>BMAO01003448.1:0-99676 GCA_019973975.1 Trichonephila clavata
TCAGACATATTAAATATTTCAAGAACTGATTATTTCAAAGTTCATCAAGCTTTACATATCAAAAATATTCCAAATTCTTTATTCATAAATTTAGTACAACAGTCAACAAAATTAATTCTGAATACTGTACTCTTTTCTTATGTAAAAAAAATCTTATAAGAATGCTTTTTTTTTTTTTGGCTAAATTTTTTACTAAACATTGGTCACTTTTTCCAGTTAAAAATATTATAAAGTTTTCAATTGTAACAAACAATGGATAGGTTAATCTTTTATTACAATAACAGTTCAGTCTGCCAATATACAGGAATGTGATTGTTTGAGGGTAAGTTTAAAAAAAAGTGTTTAAAGGGTTGGCTTTTAATATGTTTAATTATCTTCTCCAGCACCATCTATACAATAAAAAATTTTGCAGCATTCTTCTAGTTGCCGGAGAATATCAATGAATGGTACAATGTTTGCTGGTGGTAAATAATTCCTGTAACTTGCTGCATCCTAGACAAAGCTCCTTTCACTTTTTCAAATATGAATCCACTTCATCAGTGCAAATATCCACACACTTGCATCACCTCCATTTCCATAAAACTCGATGAACCAGTATGTTTAATATCACAATCCTTTTTGGAGAAAAAAATAGAATAAAGACAACATGCACAATTAATATACAATTATTAGTATAAATGAGTTGCAAATTTTTTATGAGATCAATTTTCTTAAGTGTTAGGCAGGAACAGAAAAATTTAAAAATAAGAAATAATGTTGAACAATTAATAGTAAAACAACTGATACTAAATACTAGCCATTATCCGTCTACTTCACTGGGTATCTCATGATGCTGTATGAAGATACAGTATGCCCACTCAAGTCCCTTTCTAGTCTCTTAACTTCGGGACGGCTGATGCTATATTTATTAAAGTTGTCTAGGTATAGTATAATAGCTATGCTCTGCTGAATAAAACCATCTACGACGCCTCCTGCTGGTAAACTGTGGAGTTAGCAATCCTATCTAGAAAACGGAACATAGAGGGGAAAAGGTTATTGATAAAGTTGTAGATTATCATCGATTTAGTACAAAAAGATACCTTGTGGACATAAATGCAAATAATAATATGGTTAAATTTGTTTTTTCGTGATTTCCTATAGGTTTCATGCTAGAAAAACAATCCGAGAAAGAAAAAAAAAACAGATTAGTTACAACAAAATACCTTCATTCAATATGTTCTCATCAACAGTTGCAATTCACTCACCAACTGGGACTTTTCTTTTATGTGCAATAAGTTCTGCCATTCAACAACTTGTGTGCTTTCAGTGAAATCAATCTGTGAAAATGTTAGCAAAAGCTATACTCAGTGTCATATTTTAATACTTTTAAACCAATTAACATTTTAATCTTTTATATTCGAATGATTTGTCATGCAAAAAATATTTGTTTAATTTCGTAAGAACCATAGCAGAATCTGAAATGTTTATTCCCACAAAATGAGACATGACAGAAGAGGACATTTTGGATCATGAGGCCATGTAAGTCTGTATAAAGCTCGCAGATAAATAACTTTCATCGTAATGAAAAACTATTTTTATAATTTTTTTTCAGTCTTGAAATTTTGTATGAGATTCCAAAATCATCATCACTAAGTCTCTTCAGAATTATCTGGATTGTGTCTCAACGAATACCTCTACATTTTAACAATTAAAATCAACAGAACTAAATGGTAGAAAAAACCCAAACACTCAAAGTAGAAAAGTAAAAAATACGCACCAGCACTTTGTTTAACCGAGCACGATTCAAAACTTCTTGCATCACCAATCCATACACAATCACTTTCTCCACTTATGATACCTGAATAAAATACCGAATCAGGAAAAAAATTATTTAATCTTTTATGACATACATATTTCGCTAATTATTGAAGAAACATTAACAGTAGTTTGCAAAAACCTGGTTAGGAAATGAAGATTATAATGGTTCCCAGAAATTTTTAATGACTTTTTGGTCTGATAACTGAAGTGGTTATTCTAATGCCAGTATCCACTTTTTGAAACTTTGAATGTAAGATAAAACGTATTGTCCTCTGAAAAAATGCTTTCTTTCCTAACGACCAACTAAACAATAGTAGTCGTTCTAATAAATGTAAACACTTCCGAAATTTATTTTTTGCTGATAATACGTATATATATATACACTCAAGAGCCAAAACATTATGACCCCCTGTCAATAATGAGTTGGTCCACCTTTGGCGCGCAACACAGCTTCAAATCGCCTTGGCATGGATGCCACAAGTCCTTGGTAGATGGCCGGAGACAGATTGTACCAGATGTATAAGCAACGGTCACGCAAATCCGAGATATTGCGAATTGGTGGTCTTTGAACTCTGAGCTGCCGTCCCATGACATCCCAAATGTGTCCTATCAGATTGAGATCCGATGAGTTAGGCGGCTAGGACATTAACTGGAATTCAGCATCATGTTTCTGGAACCACTCAAACACAATTTTAACCTTGTGACACGGGGCATTATCCTGTTTGAACATTCCATTTCCACCTGGGCAAAAAAGGCCATGTAAGGGTGCAACTGGTCCGCAATGATGTTCAGATACCCTGTAGCATTCATGGTATGCTCTACCACAACCACGGATCCCAGAGACGCCCAAGAGAACGTCCCACAAAGCATAATACCGCCGCCACCAGCCTGTGTATGACCTATTGTACATTTTTTGAGCAACTGTTCGCCTGGAAGACGGCGTATCCTGACACGGCCATCGGCGTGATCAATGACAAACCGTGATTCATCTGACCAGGCAACTCTCTCCCACTGATCCATGGAACAATCGCGATGTTCCCGGGTCCAGCGCAGGTGCAGTTGGCGATGACGCTTGGTCAGCAAAGACACACGAGCGGGACGTTTGCTGCGTAGCGATATATCCAATCAAGTCCGCTGAACAGTGTTCTCTGATATTATTCTACTTGGCCCTGCATTCTATTGGGCTGTCACTGAGCCACTGTCTGGCTCCGGTTTTGCTTCACCATTGCGAGACAGTCTCCGACGACCTTTTTCTTTAATAGCGTGTGGACGTCCAACACCATGTCGTCTACTGCTGGTTTCACCGTCATTCATCCGTTTTGCTTAAGTACTAACAACTGTAGATCGCGAACAACTCACGAGTCGTGCAGTTTCGAAAATACTTGTTCCAAGACTTCGAGCCATTACAATCTGCCCTCTATCAAAGTCGCTTAGATCCGCAGCCTTTACCATCACACACAGAAGTGAAAGAATGATTCTTCAAACTCCTCAGCAGCAGTTAAATACCACTTCCAGATGATCACGTGCCTTCAGCGTCATCCAGGCAAGTTCATTGCAAAATGTTTTGGCTCTTGAGTGTATATATGGCTGCACTAAATCCATCTATACGTGACTGAAATAAAAGCCCAAACTACTATGTATAAACTCTTAAGTTGTCATCTCCACTATGTATTATTTTTTTCCCACAGAATTTACCATAATGATAATTTGATTAATCTAAATAACAGTGTTCTAGTCCATGACTATTAATCCATGCTTATCTTCTCAGCATTTTACAGAACTGTATATAATAAGTGGATGTTTGTACATCTTTACATACGGTGCAATACTCTATTTAATATTCATAAAATTATTTATTTACAAACCTGAACTCAATGTACCAGTGAATTTGAAGCATAATTTCTTGCTTTTCTTACACCACGAAATTTCTTAATTTTTTTAATGCCTATGGAGCTAACAAGGTACCCAAAAAATCATATTGATATATCTATGTATTTTTTGTTTCCTAACATACCATGAACCATTCTAAATAGGTTTGTAAAACTCCACAGCTATATGTGTATTTTTTTTTATCAAGTTACTGAAAAATTTTTTGATGCATGACATGAGAGTAAACAATATTGCACAACTATTTTTCAGGCCATTTTTTAGAAAAGAGCCCAATAAATAGTAATAGATTATTTAGATTTCTGCAAAAAGCAACCGAATATTAAAACTGATATGAAGTAAATCACTTTGTTTTGATTACTCGAGAGTTTTCAAGTTATGAGCAGTACTATTTCAGAAAGTTTCATAACATATGTGTTCTGGAATTTTAAAAATACAAGAAAAGATGTTTTATGACGAGGAATTTTGTATTCTTATTTTTTCAGTTAAGAGTTCAACTTCATAATCACCTTTAAATATATCACGCCTAAGATTTAAAAAATTTTTTTACAGCAAAAGCAAAAGTTTCAGATCAGATGTGTTTAGGCAAGCATAAGTTCGAAAAAGCTAAAATACTAATGTCAGGTGTTCAAAACTTGAAAAAGCAGGCAATAATTGTTTAGGATTTGAAAAAAAATAGTGTGGTGAATCAAAATCCAAACATATTTAATTACTAACACATATGCAAACACAAATCCTTTAAAAAATCATCAGTACATTTCTTGGGAAATTCTAGTTCATGTATTGATTTTGGAAAAGCAAACAGATTTTACTAGGATTTAAAACTTGCATGTGATTTTTGAAGTGAAAAATTCTTTAGCGGTGTTGAGCACTTTTTGGTAGGGGAAAATTTTATGGGTTCGCGTCACCGACATGCTCTGACTGGCGCATGCGCAGTGTGCTGTTCGCCTTAAACACTTTTTGGATGGGTGAAACCTCGTGCGTTCGCGTCACCCACATGCTTATAGTAGTATATCTGTAGCTATACAGCTGACATATAGTGCTGTGTATATCTTATAAGTGAAATTCAATGGATTTATTGAAAAGTTCAATGTGTATATACTGTGCATTGCTCGTTGCGATTCCGAGAATGGGCAATACATATTAATGGTTGCCGTTTATATTTCGCCTGGAAAATCTATGACACAGATACAACAATTCTTATTCGAAAATATGATGATTTATACAAAAGAAGGTTCTGAAATACTCGAAAAAAGATTTGGTGAAAAATATATATATGATAATGTACCGATGATTTTAAGTGGAGACTTCATTATTAACTTTGCAGATGATAAAAATCTACCACTAATTGAATTCACGTTGCATGCAGATATGTCTTCAGATACTATTCTTCCAGTTTCAATAAATACACAAACAATTAATGCCCTCATCACAGAAGAACTTTCTGATGAAATCATCTTAGCTGCTTAAGATGCTGACGAGGATATTCAAAAAATTAAAAGCTCCCTGCAAGAAGGAAAACATAAAAACAAAGAAAAGTACTTCATTAATGACAACTCTGGATTGTTGATGCATATCAGCTTTCATCTAAATTATTTAAAAGAAGACATTTGTCATAAAACCATTGTAATCCCACACTCTCTGAAGAAAAAAAAAGACTGGCCTCCACACAACAAGCTCGCCTTCCACATATGGGAATAGACAAAACATATTTCATTCTGAAGGAAAGATTTTTTTGGGACGGAATGTACTCTGATGCCGTCAACTGTGTTACATCCTGTATATCCTGTTGCCAATACAAGAGAAAGCCCCATCAGAAACAAGCATATGGACAAACCCCCATCCCAACAAAACCAGTTGATTTCATTTCTATTGACATTGTTGGTCCTGTTAGACCCAACAACTAAGTCCTCACAGTACTAGATCATTTCAGTAAACACGCTGAACTGTTTCCCATCTCAAACATCCAAGCACCAACATAGCTAGAAAAATCATTCAATATATACCAACAATTGGAAGACCAGGTATGATTCTAAGTGATCTTGGTACACAGTTCACCGCCAACATCTTCAAACAAATAACCAGTATGACTGGCATTGCTCTTCATCATACAACCAGCAGAAATCCAAAAGCCAATGGACAATCTGAAAGAATCAATACCTCTTTAAAGACCACCATCCTATCCTTAACAGACCATAAAGTTGATTTTGATCTTGCGGTTGCAGTACACAAATCTTTCTACAATGGCACAAAGCATAGCAGCCATGGATTTACACCTGACATAGTGCATTTTGGTCGCAATCTCAGCCTAATATTTGACACCATCACAGCTCCAATAGAAACCCCACTGCTCACTGAAGAAGGATATACGAACACTTTGCTATCTTCCCTTCAAGCATTGCAACAACAAATAAGAACAAACTTAGAAAAACAGCAAAATAAGCAACAAGCAAGACTGAACAACAATATAACACAAAGAGCACCAAAAGTTGGTGATGCCGTGTACACACTAAGTGGCAACCAGTTCAGACCCAAATTTCATGGACCGTTTGAGGTAATCAAAAAACCAAATAAACATACATGCATCATTCGAGAACTGGACAATCCACAGGCTCCTGAAGTAGAAGTCAACTCCCACAAACTTAAACTATCTTGTAGGAGATTTGATTATTCAACAACAAATGGTCCAAATCAGTCTGAAGTTCAAACTGCTTGCCAGGGTCCTGTTCTACATCGAAGATTATTGTAATTTTCAATTTCTTTACATGTGTGAATTCGCATTAAGTTATGATTAGTTAGTTTCTATTTTATTCTCATTTATTATATTTTATGTATATACTTTTATACACATTGTATGAATAGGGGTGATCTATATTTATTTAGTTTTATATTTTGTGTTACCTATGGTAAAATGAAATGGGGAGGAGGAAATGGTAGGTATCTCAGTTGTAACTTTAAGACATAAAAAATCAGAAAGCTTTGTTATTGGAAATCACATTTGAATTGATTGAATATTTTCTTGTTAAAATTTATTGCCTTTCTTTTAATATTTTTGAGCAGGTTGACTATTCTGATGAACCACAGAGGGCAACTCACTGCATTATTATACAAGAGAACTATGACTAAGTAATCCTACTTTAATATATTTCAAATTTCAGCTGAGATATGAATGCATAACTTTGTGGGGGAAGTTGGGGAGTTGCCTGATCAACAACTCCACAATTCTCTCTCATGTTTGCACCGTGTGCATTAAATGTTTTTCAAATTTCCCATGAAGACATCCATGGTGAATTTTTTTTAAAAATAGCATTGATATTTTTGTACAATATTTTTTCTCAGCAGCATTACTTTCATAGTCACCTACCCAGACATATTGTAATCAAGATACTCATTGTTTAACATTATTACTATGTACTCATTGTTCAATATTATTACTATGTACTCATCATATAACATTATTACTATGTACACATTCCATGTATATTGTAACATATACTTTGTATATCTCTTAATATATTTAGTTGTGAATTGCGTAATTTGGCAGGGAGTCAGGTATTTCCATACAAAAAAAAGAAAAAGGATTAACCTAAAAAAAATTTGAATTGAATTAGTAATTGATTTGGCATCATTAATTATAAAATTCCATAGGAGAGGAAGAGTTGTTACAATGTAACAAAAAAATCCCCTATTTAAATGGAGGTTTCGCACTTTAGGCACTACGTGCCAAATGTGGTGGTACAGTGTGGTTGGATTGTGAAGCAGCCCTGTGTTGGCAAGAACGCAGGGTTTTTCTGGGAAAAGAAATCAGTCGGCCTGCTATACCACTCAAATGAGGTGACGGATTTTGAGGTGTTGATTTTATAAGTTGTTAATTTATAATGTTTTTAATTCAAATTTCTCTTGCAATTCCTGAATCTGCGCTTAAAAAACTAATTTTGTGAATGTTTTTAAAAATAAATCAACGAGTTATTTTAAATCATGCTTCAGTTCAATTGCATTGTGTGTGTGGTGTGCTTTCCGTGTATTGACTTTATAAATTTCCAAAGGTTACTTAAAATAGTTCTACTGTTAAAAGGTAAAAACTCTACTATATGATCGGCCACTCCGTAACAATAATTTCAAACATAAAAAAGTATTTAAATGGCACCTTGTTGCTTCAAATTCTTTTCCAAATGGTGTTATATAGGAACAGATGACTACTGCTTTACAATAATTTTATCAGAAAGGTTGACAAACCAAACTTCGTCATGACTTGCATAAGAATATTTATTTGGTGTTTATTACCATGCAATGCATTTTTAAGCTTTTATCCATAAAGTTATGAGCATGCCTAAATATTTGCTTTTTTTAATTTTAATTTATTTAAAATTAAAAAAGATCTGCAATACATAAATTATTGGAAAAAACTGATACTTAAGACAATGAATTACAATTATCTCACCCTACATGTCAGTATAGAAGTCTTCAGAGTGCACAAAGACTGTCATAAGAATTGGTAGAATGGCCACAGCTATTTGGAATCACAAAAGCCATTATGTAGCCTGTAATAAGTATATTTCATGAGCATTATGATATAATATACATTTACATATTGTAAAAAAATGTTTAATGATCTGAAAAGATCTTATTATGGAAAAATAAGTATTTTCTGCGTGTTTTTACAAAAATTGTGCTTTAACGTTCAGTGGAAATTAAGGTACCAGAAATATTGCTCATCAAATCTTTTAATCGTGGATATATATAATTTATATATATCATTAATCCAATCTAGATTCTTAGTGTAAAGTTAATTAAGTCAAATCGAAATTGCACACAACTCCCTTAATATGTCAATTACATAATCAATTAAAGTGCAAGCTATCACTAAAATACCTTTTTGTTGCATAAGGAAAAAAATTGAAATTCCTTTGAAGTTCACAAAGTTTATGTATATTTTTAACTGGTGTTTTTTTAAAAATAATCTGTTCTGCATATTAATTTAGACGAAAACATCTTGGGTATTTATATAAAATAGGTATTATGTTGTGTTAAGAGTAAAAGATAAAAACTTACAAAGGAAAATTTTTGCTATGTTTCACAACCTTAAGTAAAAGAATTGCTTGTGTGTGCCCCACCTCATTATTTTCAATAAATAAAACTTTAATATAATACTTACATTAGCTAATTTTAAAATACTTTGTGCCTTACATTTTTGAAAAAAAAAAATTCTCTCCAAAAGGTAAAAAATACCATTTCCATAGCAAAAACTTATGCACAATGAATAATACTGATGCTTTCTACTAAAGCTTTATATAGATAGTCTATTCCTCCTGCTCTTCCTGTATGAAACTAAACGTCCTGGTAGTTCTCTTTTCCTTCAATGCAGCAGACAGGAACAAACTATTTTATCTCGTTTCCGGAGTGGCCACCTCCGAAATTTGACTTTTAAAGATGGAAACAAAGTTTTTCCTACTTGTATTAGGTGTTCTGCCTGCCAAGCATCTCCAGAACACATTCTTGTGTGTGACTGCCTGGGGCTCACAAAAAAAGATCTGTATTAAGACTCTCTAATGGTGTTGGACATTTTGAGAGTGAATGAGATCATGGACTTCGTCTAGCTTAACTTGGAGATTGAGCAACAACAACAGCACTGCAGCTACACAAATGGTGATCTCTCCACTCTTTTGTTATGGACAATTTATGTTTACAGGAAGTAAAAATCAAAAATGATTTTCTTCCAGTGCATAAATGTCAAAGACATCAGTATTTATAATACAAGAGCACACACACAAAAGGAAGTACACATCACTAAAAGTTGAATAAAATTTGTTTATATTTGAGTTATTTTGACATAGGTGTTCAATATTTCATTAATTTTTAACTGAGTTCGAAACATGTGTATAAATGTATAAACAAATAACTAGTAGATTTCAAAATAGATGTAATCTGTGCTGAAGAATGGGAAGGGTCTAATTACAGACTGTTAGATAAATCCATTAAAATCCTTAAGAAAATATTTTTTAAAAAAAAATATCTATATAAATCGGTTTGTAGATGAAAAAATTGGGATGTTTAAACAAGAGAGTTGATCCATTAAATCATATGCATACATTGCAACATTATACTACAATCAAATTTTGTTGTAACCTCCCATTATAAATAGCACTTATTATTTACAGAATAGATTATATGAATCATTTAACAGAAAATATGTTCCCATATAAAGCAATTAACATTTTCCACAGATTCCATTGGTAGTTTTAATTGATAATAGCTATTTGGACCAGATGGGGGGGGGGGAGTAGCAATAGAGCAATAATACCAAAACCCACACATTTAATTTTAAAAAAATGAGATTGAAAACACTTTAAAATTGAAATGTGTTCCAGTCATTCTATGTGGCAAACAATAATTAATACATTTATTTTCCTACTTTAGAAACTTACAGAAAATCAGCTGTAATCACACGATTTTTTGTTCTTGTTAATTTTCACCACCCCACCCTTATTTAATTCATTCATGTGTACTTTTCTTGTGGGATTTTGATGAGAGATACAATCATCATTTTACAAACACCAGGAAATACTTATGAGGCAATATGAAATTTTTTGAATATTAAATGCAGTTTACAGTAATCGCAGTAAAGACGGTGTTGCATTGAAAAACATAGTTATTAGAGAACGAAATCACAATGAAATCATTAAAGCCTACAATACGGAAAGAAAAAAATTGTAATTTTTGTATTTAGTAAATTTTTATTTATAACACATTACATGATAGAATCTGATGACAAAATAGCTAATATTGTTCAGCAGAAATAAAATATTAAGCACTTCTTGTGTATTTTTCTTACATAATTTGAAATATTTCTTACTGCCTTTTGAAAATTTTAAATATTGTGACATGAACTAGTTATTACAACATATTTAGTTTCCTTAATTATATTCACAAAATTTAAAAAACATTTTAATGCTTTTAAAAATCCTCTCTGTGCAATATTTTACATTAACAAATGAATAAAATGATGCAAAAAGATAGTATATTATGCCCAAATTTATTAGTATATTTTACAGAGCTCAAAAGTTCATTTTAAAAATGACCCATAAATTATCAAGGATTAAAGTCATGTAGTAATTCGGAAGTAACAAGCAAACTACTAATACAGTGATCATATTCAAGTATCATGCTTTTAATCTTCTTCCAACACTTTTGCATTGGTATGAGAAAAAAGTTTTCTATATATTTCAAAGAAAAATTCGCATGAATGAAATTAAAAAATATCCAATTTTCAGAAAGAAAGAAATTCCTTAAAATTTTATTCTGCATATTAAAATATCTGTTTTTGCAAAATTTGCAAGTGAGATAACATAATTAATAAAAATAATAAATATACAGTTCTTGTTTTTATACAAATTTTGGAAACTTTAAGATAGAATTTTAAAATAATTTCTACAAATCTTTTGAATAGAAAGGGCAAAGTTGCAATAAAGTTATTAATTCTTGCATATAATTACAATTTGCATTATTATAGTGAATTGTATTAGTAATCAACAGAATGTTTTAGTACATTTAACACACACACAGTTATTACACATATTTTTAACACATTTTATAAATAATTAGAATGCACTCTTCAAAGATTTGATTTAATTACGTATAAATATCACACTAAGTAGTGACAAAAGGGCCAGCCATTAGTGATCGATCTTGTAAATTTGAGCCATGGTCGTGACAAGAATCTTACCTCTTGCACCCTCTTATCAAATTTCTACACCAAGTCAACATGAGAATTTTGAGCGTAGATAAAATTAATGTACATCAAACCCTCTACTTAGTGGAGTTTTATTGGTTCTCAGAATAAATTGAAACAATACTGAATATAAGTTCACACCCTTAAGTATTTGGGGGCTACGACATGCACTTAAAAACCTTGAAAAATGACAGAAAAGTATACACCAGATTTGACATCAATCATCTAACTCATGGCAGAGATTAACAAAAAATTTCAATTTATATGGCACAAATGTAGGTTAGATTTAACAATTTATAGGGTAGACATAAATAGCAATTGCAAACAGACTAGGGAAAGAATTTTAGAGGTAGTTAAAGATTCAGAAGGGAAAAAAAGTTAAGAGTTATTGTTAAGGCACCTGAAGGTATTTTTAAAAGAGGGAAATTTCAAAAGTATACATTTGTCACTAGGTGTTTAAAAGTATATTGATCTTTTAAAACGTAAGCACTGATTTTTTATACATATATTTGTTGTTCATTAATAATGTGCAATTCTTACATATTCATATTCTTGTTTTTATTATTTGTATTTTTATGTATAATTTATGTAACATGGATTTGTTCGGTGATATTTTATTTCAATATGGGCATTGATGTTGACGCTACGATCACCATTCCACTGCATGTCTATGCTTGCTCATTCACTTGCATGGAAAAACCCTGCATCAAGTAGTGGTATTAAAAGTTCGCATTTTTAAAAATCAAAAACTCGCATTTTTGGTAACTACACTTATAAAATGAATTAATAATCACATTTTGTTTCTTGTCGCGAAGGTATTCATAGTGAGATCATAATCGCCTGTGAGAAAATTTTAAAAATATGAAGTTGCCAATGTGCTGATTTTTAATTTCATCACGTTCTTATTTTAATAAAAGAATAATTAAATGCATTTAGATGTAATTGATTTGGGAAATTAATTATGGTGCGGGATATTC
Organism: Trichonephila clavata; assembly: GCA_019973975.1. Taxonomy (NCBI): domain Eukaryota; kingdom Metazoa; phylum Arthropoda; class Arachnida; order Araneae; family Nephilidae; genus Trichonephila; species Trichonephila clavata. Next base: position 12,391 of record BMAO01003448.1, read on the forward strand.
TAAAGTTAGGCCAATTAACACCGATAGTAGAAACAATGATTACATAAGAATAAAACGATGTAAATTTTAACAAGCAAAAGTTCTTAAGTTTAAACATATTAACCAGTTAAAAAAATGGCACAAAAAAGTTTCAAAGTATCTACACTATTAAAATTCGTAGGTAAATATCGTTCGCGTATCTATCTATGTTTTGTACGTATGTGAGGCTATCTTCTCACGAATCGCTCAAAGCAGAAACTAGCCGAAGGTACCAAAAGATGATTCGGGGAAGCATTCTGATCATTGAGATTCTGATATTGCAATTTGTGTGTTCAAAGATATTAATTAAAAACCTTAAATGCATAATTGTTTTACAAGTGTGCTGTTTATTCCGCCAAGCGGCTTTGGGAAAGAAACGGGAAGGAGTTCCGACTTCTGTGTCATTTTTAAAATTGCAATCTTTCTGTTCTTACCTAAATCAGACAAAAAATAATTACAGAACCGGAAAGATCAATTATTTCACCCGATAGGGTATAACTTTTTTAAAAAAATAACGATATTTTGCACTTTTTTCCAAAATGAGTCAAAATTGATGCGTTTTTATGAAAATGATTTTTAAATCGTTCAATATGGATTTCTTATTAAGCTTATGAATCCACACTCTGAACTAAAACAGCCCATGCTTTGCACTTTCAGAGTCAATGATTTAAAAAATAAAATGCCGAAAACTTTTTTTTAAGAATTTTTCAAAAAGTACTCAAAATTCTAATTAAACATTTAGTTTAATTAGAATTTTGACTTCGTCATTTATAAAGATAATCGCACGACACTTTTTTTTCGTGTGTCGAACATTATTATCCGTATTTTATCCATAGATTGAAAAAAATTGTTTAAAAATTACAGATTTTAAAAAAAAGTTTGAGTGCCCTTTTTACGAGAATTCACTTACGCAGTATTTTTTTAATTATATTTGTTTGTTATCGATGAGTGAAATTTGGAAATTTTTAACTTAAAAATTAAGCCCTCAAAAAAATGAAAAACTTTAATAAAAACATTCGCAAGCGCGAGTAAAGGCTTGGTGTCGAAAACAGGTTTTCTAGCCAAACAACTCTTTTGAGTAATAACTTATACTCCATTCCACCTTGGAAGAACAGGTTGACTATAACAAATGAAAATCACAAAATTTGGCAAGTAAAAAAAATGCGCGCGAAAAATTTATTTTTGTTTCATTATAAGTATGTATATTTAATTCCATAAGTTCATTTATTACATCCGTTAATAAAACAAAAAAATTCTACAATATTTGTGAAAAATTTAATCGATTCTACTCCGTTATAATTTTAAATAAGTTTATAATACTGTAAATAATTATTTGCAATACATTTAAATGTTTTTTTGTATGTTATCTTAAGATAAAATGAAGCATAAAATATAACTTTGAAACTCAATAAAAAACCTATCAATATTAAAATTTATTATCCTTCATAAAACTTTCAGTTTACTTAAAAAAGATCTCGATGTACAACATTTGAAAAATTATGTTACTTTTAAAATTCTCAAAGTTCTTCACCTTCCATTTTTTAAGACTTTTCACCGTTTACCATGTAACAAATGTGGTTGAGTCTTCATAGTATGCGTTTCCCACCACGAAGACTCGAATTCTATTCCCCGATAATATTTTTTTAAATAATCATTAAAAAAATACTCAAAATTTTACTTAAACATTTTAGAACTTCGCAGTTATGAAAATAATTGCACGAAACTAAAAGCGATGTGTTGAACTTTATTATTCATGTTTTGACCGAAGACTGAAAAATTTATTTAATAATTACAGATTTTAAAAAGTTTTTGTTTTGTATTATCTGACTAATAAACGTTTTTGGAGGATTCATTTTACATAATTCTTTCCTAATAATTTTTTGTTTAAAAATTACCGTTGTTTGCAATCGATGTGTTAAGTTTGAAAGCATTAACTTAAAAAATCATGCTCTTAAAAAAATTTAAAACTCCATAGAAAGTTCCGTTTTGCAAATAATATTGTTAAAAAATAATGTTAGTTTTGTGAAAAAAAAATTTTTACGTCAGAAAAATACGTGTTTAAATAATTTTCTGAAACACAGAGGAACGAAAAACTATAAACATATCATAAAATACTAAAATGTTTTTATCAGATAGTATTTTCTTTTTGAATGCTTTTAAACAAATTCCTTATAGTGGTATTTTTTAAACATATAATCAAACGTCCAAAAAAAACCAATCGTTTCATAGCTAATGGTAAGATTTTTAAAATTCATTATTTATCGACAATGGATTCAAATTAATATATTTTTTTAAAGAAAACCAAAGGAATATTCTATTTCATTACTATAAATTAATTACTTAAAAATAAAATAGTACTTTATTACTTTGGATTAAACTAAATTAATTTTGAAAGACATTTTTAAATCAACTGTATGTAACGATTGAATGATTAATAAAAATCTGAAATCTATTTTAAAATTTTAGATTCTTAGAAACTAACTACTGTTAAAAAAATAATGAGTTTTTGTTGTTTTTGTTTTACCCTTAGCATCAGAATCTCAAGCGCGCATTTTCTCTTTATTACTTTAAATTAATAATTCTTTTAACTAAAGCAGTATTGTTTTTAAAAAGTCGTTGACCGAATTTTGAAGAAAAATCTTATCTTTGGGAAGGGAGGGAGATAGTTTTACACTCAAAAAAGCCCTTTTAATGCCGGGGTTATAGAGAGAAAAAAGAAACCTGTCTGACAATGAAAAGCGGAAGAAGTTTAAAAAAAAAAGGGAATTGTAATGATATTAATTTAGAAATCACACACACCAGGAAGTGCTGACTCCGAGAGAGGAAGGAGAATTTCCATGGCATATGTTATGCATTCAAAAATGTCCGTGCAACCCCAGACTAAATGGTGGGGAAAGAAACCTGTCTGACAAGGAAAAGTGGAACATATTTGGAAAATGGGAATTTTAATGACGTAATTATTGAAATCACATCGCGCGCGTATACACACACACAGAGAATTCTGGCGTCAGAAGGGGAAGAGAAAATTTCCATGGGGATTAAGTTATACACTCAATAAAAGCTATACAGAGGGTAAAGAAACCCTTACGACAGGGCAAAAAAGTCAAAGAAAATTCGAAAAAGAATAATTTAATTAATTAGAAGTAAGAATATTTAATTATTAAGAAGTGCTTAAATTGAGAAAGGAAGAGAATGTATTTTAAACGAGAAAGTCTGTGCAACGCCGGTCCATGCAGCTAGTTAGAAAATTTAAAAATCGAAGAATTTATTCTTGTGTTAAACTCAACTGTGGGTGAATGAACATTAATGTCACCTTATTCAGCTACACAAGGGCTTTTGGCGACGGACCTCATAATTTGGAACCATGGTCAAGTGACGAGGACAACACCCAAGCTGGTACCCCCCTCACCTAACTTTCAAAACATACCAATGGGAGGACGTTTGACCCCTGACAGATTTAACGTGCATCAGCCCCTCTACACTGCAGGTCTTCAGTGGCTCTAAGTTCGAACTCATAATACACCGGCCACGAGTTCGCTATCTGGACCACTAGGCCACTTAACTCAAATGTGGGATTGACATTGTATCCATTTTTCTAAACAAATGAACAATGTCAAGGAAAGATTAATACATAAAACATTTAAACTGCAATGATTGTTGTATTTAAGGCATATTTTCTTTAAACTCTATTTGAAAATTATTTGCTGTTATATCAATGTTTAATTCCCTGTTATGCTAAATACATTAAAATAAAACCTTTTTAATAATATCTATCTATCACTGTTTTCAGAAGTACAATTTAAAAAAATTTAAAGGAATATAGAAGAAATAAATGCAAAAAATTTTGCTATTAAATATAAATAGATTGGAAGCTTAAATGGATGACTAAATCATAATTTTTAAATATAAATCTCATAATTTTCAGGAAAAAATATAATTTGTAACATTTACAAACAGAAAGCACATTAGAGCATTTTTTTTAAAAATGCACTTAAGATAAAAAAAAAACAATTACTCACTAAAACAGAACAACCTATTATAACATCACTAATTCAGACAAAATACACATTCGAAAACTTAGGACAATAGCCTAAAAATTTATTAAACTTTTAATTAAAAAATATTTTGATAAACTCAGCTTTTAAAGAAAGCCAAACAATGAAATGGATGATTCCAATAATGCGAAAATCAAATCATTTGAATATTAGTGGAACCATCGTGGAACATCTAATGGTATGAAAGCATATTTGTTATACAACATTTATATATAGAGAAAATAAAACAGATAAAAATATGATTTTCGACTTTTTACATTTAAGAAAATGTAATATTAGAATCAATAATGTTATATATTTCAGTAATTATGATGTTGTAAGTTTTCATGTAGAATTAAATTATTTTGGATATTTTTCAGATTTAACACAAGCACAAAAAATGAAAATGGTTGTTTATTAGCTTTGATGAATAAAGAAAATTATAATCAGTTATCTGGTTTGATATATCTATATAATCATGCTTTATATACAAATATAGGTACTTTAAATATATTCAATTGGAAGTTAAGAAACAATTTACAAAATCATAAATTTTTCTTTATTTGAAAATAAGAACAATAATGAATATGTATGATCAGATATTTGAAAACAAAATTTAGCCTAATAAAATATTATTTTGGAATTTATCCCAATGAAATGAAACAGAAGTTAGTACATTCAACAGGATGTGATTTTAAATTAACAGATGGAGAATGTGTGACCTGGAAAAAAGATTGAATTACAATAATCCCATTGATTCTCAAGATTTAAAAACAAAATTTAAAATATAAAATAATTAAATTCAAGTTTTATTCATTCAATGTATGGTGGTTGTTTTTTTATAGTAAAAATAGGATAATTGAAAGTGTAAAAGACCCTATTTGTAACATGTCATCAATAAATAATACATGGAAACGGATGCTTTAATTTTAAAAGATAAAAATCATAATGCTAATGGAATTCGCTTAAAAAATATGCACACATATAAATGATGCTGTTTATAATATTATGTAAATAAGAAAAAAAAAAGGGAAAATAAATCTAACAATCTTCAAATTAGAGAGAAAGTGATTGGTTATATGTAAAATATAAGGATTTCTGGGTAACTACCACAAAACATTTAAAATTATTTGCATGATGAGAAATCAAAGCAAAATTTAATTCTTTTAATTCTAAACTACTGAATAAGGATTTAAAATTATTTACATATATGCATAAGAAAATTACAATATATTTTGTAAATAATACCCATGTTGAAAAATATGACACACAGTAATAGAATTAAAAATCAATGAAAATTTAATATTATTAGGTGGAATGATGCATTAAATTTAAGCAACCTGTTTTGCATGAGAAAAACAATTATTTTAAAATTATCTATGTTACCCAATGGTACAGAAAACATTTTAAAACCATACATACACATATCTTATATGTATTTAATTAATGAGAATTATATATCTAGAAAAAATTTGTAAATAAACGATGCAATATTTTATAATAAGTATTTTTTAATGTTTGATTGTCTACCTCTAGTAACTCATTATATTAAATTTCATCCTGTTATACGAAATCATAGAGTAAAAAATTCTAATAACTATTCAATATTCAAAAGTTTTAATGATTCAATAAAATTAACATTAACTACAAAATCTATACATCAGATTGTCTGAATAAATTTTTATAACTATAATGTTTTTTCATAGGAACTAAATGCGATATGGAATATAATTCCAGAAACAAAAAAGAATATTGATATTTATATGTGTCAGGTATGACAGATATTATTCAACACCTACATATAATTCACCAAATATTTTAGAATAGTATATATAGCTGAAAATGAAGCTGGTATATAATGTTGGTATTTATTTTAATTATAACTATTTGAAGTTTCCTAGAGCCAAAACGTTCATTTTTTAATCATTCTTATCTTAATATTTTACATTATTTTTTCAAATTTATGAAAAAATATTTGGTACTAAATGTTTGAATTACTATTTGACCTTAAAGTTATACATGCTTCAAAAAATATAAATCATTATAAACAATGATATGTACTAAAAAATTTCTTGGAATTCAAAGGCTTTAAAAATTATATTGATAAATTCAAGCAAGGAATAGTACATATGATGAATAAAGAAAATATTGATTCTAGTGAAATTAGAAAATATTTCCTTATGATATTGATAAAATAAATCACATTTTAGTAAATAAAAATAAAACACCTCTTAATCTTGATGAAACACATAAAATTGTTGAAGTGTTTCTTAGGAATTAATCATGAATCAAAAGAGAACGATTAGTAGAAGTACATTAGAACTCTACTTAAAAAGGCAAATATTTGTGATATAACAGTGTGTGTGTGGGGGGGGGGAATGAATAACATTCTGAGTATACATTAGTGGAAAAAGAAAATCCAATAGTTTTTATATGATTTTAACAGCAATTACATGATTTAACACTTCACTCTGAAAATGATGCTAAAAGAAAATTAAAATGTTTATCATATCAGTACAATTATGATTATTCAAGAGCATTAAAATTTTAATTTTTAAACGAATTATTTAACAATATTCAATTTTTATATCACTTATCTGATATTGATGAAATGGTTAAAATATGTGAATATCTATTAGATATACTTGTAGAATGTGAAAAGATAATCTATATACTGGAAAATTAAGTTTACATATATCTTAAGCAACTGTGTAAACTTAATTAGGAATGTGGGGAAAATAAAAAATAGAAATTTTGGTAAAATAGAAGATAAAATGAAATGTTTTCAAAACAAAAAATACAACATATATATAAATATTATTTTGGAAATATTTCTACAACACACCCAGAAATTTTTTCAACTAACCAAACTTTTTGATTTTATCATTATTGTAAAAATGGAAATGTTTTCATCCCTAGAAGCACTCTAAACTATATAAATTATTGTTATTTTTTTAACCTCTATCTGACATGTGATTAGTTTCCTCATAAGTCAAATTAGTCAATAAATTTAACAAACAAAGTAGTGAAAATTTAGTGTGAGCTATAATTCATGCTTTCCAAAATTTAATATCAGAGGTAAAAAGTTTTGGAAGAGTTGAAACTCAAACCACCACAGAATTCTTAAACTTGTCATTTGATTGCTATGGCTCTTAAATAATAAAAGAATTTCTACCAACTGAATAGCAGAAAATTGGGTGTGATTTATAGAGGCGTGGAAAACAATAGTAGCTTGATAACAGATAAGAGAAAATCTTTTGGGAGTGTAAAATTATTTTGTCTGTAAGCAAACTTAAAGAAACAAAAAATAACAGTAATTAGAAAAATTTAACCAGTGTAAAACACAAATTAAAATTTGCACAATGAAAAAAACTCTCACAATAAAGATAAAATTTAAATCACAGAATTTGTGCAATGATAAATTCTCTCACAATGAATTGAAATAGAGTGAAAAAACCCAACAAGTAAAATATAAAGGTAAATATATCTGAAACTAACAAGAAATTACAATCCTCACAAGTGAAATCGCAACATCAAGAAATAATGCACAGAGCATCATGTACATTTCAGAAGCGATAGTGGCAAGGTGGATACGAAAATGATTAAAAAACAAATAAATAAAATCATTATAAACCAGTTTATTCAGCATTTAATGTACCCATCTCGAGCAGCTAGCTATACAGAACTCAATCTGGAGAGGCATTCTATCAATTAATCAATTGATGGTAGCCACAGGTAACCATTGCCAAGCCACATCCACTGCTGTGCACAGATCATCTACAGTTTGCACTACTAGTCTTCAGTTCATGTCATGTATGAGATCTCGCAGATATTCAATGGGTTTCCTATCTGGAGAGGTTTTTCGGCCAGGGAAGAATGTCAAATCCAGTCAGGCAGTTAAGAGTTTGCCATCCGACATGCAACCTGGCATTGTCTTGCTAGAATACTGTGTTGGCAGGGCCGAATAAAAGGGACAGAACAGGCTCCACAACTTGTGTGACGCAGTGGTCCACTGTCAAACAGCCGTCAATGCGTACCAGAGGCATCCTGTGATCAAAGTTATGCCACTTCAAACTACGGTGTAGGACCCCTTCACCCATTATAGTAAATTAGAAATAAGTATTCATCACAACGAGTCCACTTGGCAGATTCTTAATTTCCCTTGTAAACAGTTTCCCTGCATAGTCCGCACCAATCAATCCGTGGATTTCATTAACATTGCTTTCATATAAGCAGAAGTTTTCATTTACCAATAAATCACTAGGGTCGATTTCACAATTTTTAATTTTTTTCTATATTTTCCAGTTTTGAAATTGGTGCAAATAGTTTTTCGTTCCATTACTTTAAGCACGCAATCGAAACTATTATCTACATTACTCAGATTAATAATATATTTTTTTATGTTTCTCTTTTTTCTGCAACCCCCCAAACAATACATGCACAACACTTTCATGTCCTACATCCTTTAATTGTAGTTTACGTGCCATGAATTCTGAAATGTAACTACCTGATGTGCCAGAATCTATAATTAATCTAATCATATGTTTTTGCTTAGCTTCTGAAATCTTAACAATAATTGTTTGTAACATCACTCGTTTTCTAGCAAAACCATTACTCAACATTTTGTCGTTATTATCTGTTTTTGAAAAATCCCCCCATGCTTTTCTTTTTCCCATACACATTAAAGTCACGTGCCTCCTAGAACATAAATCGCATTTAACATTTGCCCTACAAAACGAAGAAAGATGTCGTTTTTTAATTTTATGATTCAAACACCTAAAACAAGAAACAGCTTGCTTACAAATCTCTACCTTCTCCTCCAAACTTAAATGATTATTTATACAAGAAACTGTAGAATGTCTATTGGATTTGCAAAATAAACAAATCTGATTGCTTTCAATTTTCCTAGACGGAACAGACTCATTAATTAATATTGATGCCATGGGTTAGCACCGATATTCAGTGTGATTAATTTTAGCACTCTGTTTCATTTCCGGAATAAAATTATTTACATTTAAAAAAGTTTGTTCTCTAGCAGTGAGTTGCGAAGACAAAAAGTTTGTTAGCATATCAATTTTACAATCAGAAGTATTGCTCTGTGATTTATTGTATTCCAAAAGAAAGTCACATGACAGCAATATTGTTAAAATGGGAACCAAAATACTTGAATAGCTATCCTTTTTCACAGATAAACTTTCTAAACTTCTAATATTTTTTGTATATGATTAAAGAGGTTATGGAAACTTTTAACATCATTAGAGTTCTTTATTGGGTTGGTTTGGAGTAATTTTTCGATGTGTACATTAATTAAAACTTTTTTATCACCAAATCTTTATATCAAAATATCAATTGAGTGGTCATAATGCTCGGCTGTTAATTTTAATCCATCGATCAAGCTAAATACAGAACCTCCCCAAAATTATCTTAAATAATTAAATTTATCAATTTTGCTCACATTATCATTCTCATCAATGGCTGCTTTAAATGTATTCCAAAAATTTAACCATTCACTAAATTTGCCATAGAATTTAGGGATAGTTAATTTTGGCAATTTGATGCAATCCTTTTCATATTTATTTGTGTTTCATTCTGGCTCGAGCTGTTTTGAGATGCATTGCAATCTTGCTAAGAATTATTAGCGTTGGATCCTTTATTGATTTTCTAAATTAAATTTTGTGTTTTGAATCATGTTCTGGTTATTTTTTCATTATACTCTTCTATACTTTCAAATTCAACTTTAATTTCATGAACTTAAATCAGATTTTCAATTTGTGAATCAATTAATTTTAATTATTCGCCTCTTTCAGTTAAAAGTTGGATAGATTCTTCTAAATCTTCGACTGTTATGTCTAGCTTTAAAATGTCACTTTCAATTTTTGTTATTTGTTTCCTTACTGCACCTCGTAAGCAACCACGCTTATGTTTCAATTTATTTAGTGTTAATTCATTTGAATCAATTTGACTTGGAGATTGTAAAGCCATTTTGTTCACTTCAGTCAATACAAAGTTATTTTAAATCGTGAAAATTATATCAATAATTGTGTAGATATCAAATATATCAATTTCTCAAAAGATTATTATGAGAGAGAATCTTTTGTTTTCAAGCATGCAAAATATCATATAGGTTATTCTTTTGCATATATAAATTAAAATGTTCACAAAGTACTTATTTAAGTGTCAGTCCCTGTTCGGGCGCTAGATTTCATTTTTTGTATTTTAAAATGAAGAAAATATTCAGGGTAAAATGGCTTACCTTGTCAATGGAGGGCTGCCATGCCTTGATTAAAACCAAAGTCCATGAATGAAAGGCACTTTTGTGAACTTCTATAAATTTTTAATTACTGTAGCACACATAATAATATTACACTGGACATTACACGATTACTATGACACTAAACAAATAACATTTCTATACATCTATTTCAATTTTAGAAGCCATCGTGTAGTCTCAATATGTTTCTTCTACACGTCCATTTTAATTCTGAATTCAATTAATTCTCTTTAAAAAGGTGGTGCTGCTGTCGCTTGTAAGGAGATGGGAGCTTGTGACAGCGGTCGTTTTGGGACACCCTGTATACAAATCCATTAACAGAAGCACCTGGAAAAATAAACCAACATTTAGGGCACATATTTAGGGTTTAAAATATTGGTTTTATTTTTGTTGATAAAGATACAATTATCCAGAATTGCAACATATATATATGTACCATATTTGTATTACGAGACAAATTACATTTTCCCTATCTTTTTGACCTTACAGCAGAATTTTACAATTTTATTTCTTTAAAGATAAAAATCTTACATTTAAATCAATACAATTTTTTAAGTTGAAATGTTTATGTTTTACAGGCAAAACAAATGTTAAAACTTCATGTTCATTTATTTAACACCATGTACTATGGAATGTTATGCAATATCTGTGTTTGCACAGTGAGTTATAAATAATATATATTATAGTGGTTCTCAAACTGTAGCCTATACACACTTCTAACAAAAGATCACTTTTGGCAAAATCTCACAAAATTAATCTTCAATGCAAAATTTATTAATGAGACATAAAATTAAAAACGCTTGAATGATAATTTTGTAATTCATTGAAATAGGATCCAGATATGTTCCAATCTACAGAAACCCTAATTGAGAAACATTTAACTTTACAAAAATAATTGACACTCTACTGTTAGTTTCAAGGCAGTTAATATGAGACAGATTTACATCAGATGGTAGTTTTATTTGTAGTTCTTCAGCTTTTTATGGCAATTCTTCAGGTGAAACAAGACTTGACATGTAGCATCTCTGAAATGTTACGTTTAATAAGCGTGATTATAGTTATCTGGTTAGCTTAACCCCTATGATTACATATTGTTATAATTAACAATAACCCTTCAGTTAAGTCAAAGAATTTTTAGTCCAAAATAAAAATTTTCATAAATTCAACTAAAGTAAACAAAATAGAAATCAAGTACAAGAATCAAAAAGCATATCACAATACTTTAAACATATTAATGTCTTGATGATAGGAAAATTTTACTAAAAATTTAATTACAATTTAATTTAAATTTAATTACAATTTAATTTAAATCAAATTTAACATTTTCTTCTTCATGACTAAGTTTATACGCACAAAGTTAGTACTATTTTGTGTGTGTGCATTTGGCTTAACGATATACACTGTAATATATAGTAAATTAACTATCTGTTTATTATCAGTTAATTTATTATTTTAGTTGAAATATAGAATCAATCACACATTACTACTATCCATATACTAGATATTTATAAGACAGAAATCACCAACATGAGAAAAAAAGTCTCTAATTTGAATTCATGATTTATATTTTCTACAAATAAGCAACTCAAAATTAGTTCACATGTAAAAATAGAAAAAATTATTCAATTAAATATTTATAGCATATCTTTATATAATATTGATTTTAATTTTATATTTTTAGATGACTTTTGAATAAATATTTATAGTAAAATAATCAAACTTAAAATGATGCATATATTATAATTTAGTTCAATAAATATGTTTTTTTCGAATATAAAAAGCAATGATTTGTGAAATATGGGAGTATTACAATGTAATAACTTTTTTAACAATTCCTACTTTTGTTAAAAAAAACTATAACATTTAAAAAAACTGAAACAATAGTCGAGTGCTTTTATTAATCGCTTTTTAACCATTCATACTTCTTTTCTTCCCACCAATACTTGGAACCAATTATAAGTAATATTTACTTTCCCTAAATCATGACTATAATTATTAATAAAAATTTGTGAAATTAATACTGTCTCAAGCTTTGTTTAATGATAAATTTATTTTTCATCTTTTTCTCTTCTAATTTACATACAAATATATATACATATTTGATGACTACTATTAGCTATAATGTACTTTCTTTTATCATTTGTAAACACTGACGTTTAAACTTGGAAAAGGAATCAAGTGCTATTTGTAACTATGTTTTATTCACTCATACCTCTGACATTTGTAAAAAAATGTCATTTTCAATACTGTCAATTTTCATATTCCAGCTGTTTATAAATGCTTTATACCTAATGAGACATTTGCATTAGTCAACACAGATATGGTAATATATTACAATTCAAAATACATTTATAATTTTTAAGGAAAATTTATCAGTTCATTTAAATTATGCCAAGATTATCTAGCAATTTTTAGTTAGAATATCCAATAACTGTGTTGTTTTAAGGAATGTATACACAGCACACCTTTGTTTATAAAAAATACAAAATTATCTGTTAATGTCATCTACTTATTCTCCAAACATTCAATAGATTGTTTTTTTCATAGAAAAGAAATAGGCAGCTCATTGAATAGTACCTCCAATACTTCTTTTATATTAATATATTGTTTTTAAAATAAAAGAAAACCACAAATATATATTGTTATAATCCTCAAAATAATCAACCATATACATTTAACTGAAGTTATACATTACATGAAACTGAACTCTTTACAAATAAATTAAATTGGAATTACCTGTAATTTTATTGTAAAAAAAATAATATGCCCAACTCTTTAAATTTAAAAATTCAACCATGCTGATATGAAATTCTTTATATTAGCATCATACTAAGTAAAGCATCTTCTACAAAAATAAATAGACCAAATTACAGTTTCAATTCCCTAAAATAATAGTTACATTTGCAAAGAATAAAAATAGGTGAAATTAATGTGGTTGCTCACTAAACTTTAGAGCCATGTTTTGTGTGTGTGTGCATTTGAATGCACTTAAAAACTATTCATCCACATTTACATATCATTTAGGGACATAGAAATATTGCTCATAAACTTTTTTTCCAAAATGGGCTACATTTAAGCGATTTTTGATAAAATTTTGCTAGTTTTCACCCATTTTGATATTAAAAAAAATTCCTTACAATTTTCGCTTATTCCTTGTACAAGTTACTAAACAAATCTGAAAACCTCAAAAATAAATCCAAGCATCTTAAATTTTTTCAAAAAAAAATATTTGGAACATAAGTCAGACACCCTAAGCAACAAATAGAGATCCTGTTTGAACTTTAACAATATTTTGCACATACATGCATAAAATACAATCACAGTACTTTGGATTATATAAATATCAATCAAAAAATCTACATCTATATTCTCTGTTCAACAACTGAATTTAATTTACCTACTTTGACAAAAATTGCATTTTCAACAAAAATTCAACACACCATCAAACTTCTTAAAGCACACCTAAAAGGCTGTTTGGAGAACCTGAAGAATTTAGGGAATATTTTATGATTCCAATATTCCCCAAGTCTAAATTAAAGATAATTCACTGACATTACTGAGAGCATGTAAAATTTAAGTACCTCTTTTTTAATAATTTGCATTCAACAAAGTCCAATAAAGCAAATTTTATATCAATACAATTAAAACATGCTGCACAAAGATACATGTACCTACCTTTATCAATAAATTATACATAATATTAGAAAAATTAGCTGGATGCAATAATAAAAATTCAAAAACAATTCACAAGGAAAGCTCAATAATAATATACATCAATAAGGGAAAAATTCTGATCGACAAAAGAGTAAAAATCTAATGCAATCATCCTGTTAAAAACATGTTGTTGTTTTTATTATCTCCATAAAACCAAAAAACTACAAAAAAATCCAGAAATAAAACAGGATTTCCTAAAACCTCGTCATATGTAAAACTCAAACAATTCAGAATATGACTGGCAAAGGCCTGATCAGCCTCGCACCTGTGACACTCTGGATAGACTTTCTGGCCCTGTTGAAAAGTAAGAGATTTGATGTGGCTACTAAAAAAATGCAACAGAGCCGTCTGATGATCCCTAGGAATATTAAGTTGGTGACACCAACAGGTTTTTTCCCCAAAATACCAAGGTTCAGCAGGGGGTACAACAAGAGAAACTCTAGAATTAAGTCAGAATTAGAAAAATTTCAGAGACAAAAAGTATTCAGCATTTAACTACATGTTAAATATTTATATATAATGTTATTTTACCATTTTCTGGGGAGCAATAATCACAGTCAGAGCAAAGTGGAAATTGTTTAAAAAATTAAATGAAATAATCAACAGAATAGTTTTATAAAATTTCAAAATTTTGGGATATTCTTACTTCTTATTTTTTTAAAAAAATTCTACAACAGAAAATATTGAAGATACTTTATAAAAAGAAATTTTGTAACAGTTTTCGTGAAAATTAGGATGCCCTTGGATGAAATTGGCAATTTTTTTTTTGATGGTTGATTTCAAAGGTCACCAAACCATTGATATGTATTCATAGTTGTCTGAAATTAGCAATACCCATTCTAGCAGTGAACGATACAAATTTCAATGATTTTAACAGATAATTATTAGAACCTAGGAAATTGAAAAGAAAAATTTTATTGTTATGAAATAAAAATTATACTATTCCTTAAAACATAGACTTACACTTTCAGTTAAAATTCTAATGCTTCCAAAGAAAAATAAATATTTTTAATATCACTAAGATTCAAAACTGTCCATTCACATTGCTGATTTTGTGCATTTTTGCGATTTGAACTTGATGAGTTTAGAACAAAACTAAATCTTGCAAGACCTGATTTTTTTCCTCTGGGTACTCAAGGAAAGTGCCCTTTTTTTTCATGACACTTCTCTTCAAAGACATTAATCTCAAAATAAATGAAATTATAATTGAAATTTTGATCCCAAGTATTGGTCATACCTAAAAATCTGAATCATACCTAATTTGCTTTCTTTAAATCAACTACTCTTTCACACAGAGCTTTTAAAATGCTTATTTATTCCTTGGCAATATTCCTGCAAAATTCATCAGCCAAATACTTCTCAATTAAATCCTCTGAATTAATCTCAAACTTTTAGAAACTGAAGATTTGATTTTATTTGAAATCAAATCCTTAATAATGCATCATTGTATCACACCCACCCACACAAGTATTTTTTTCCCTCTTTTGCTCTTCAAAAAAAATGCAAACAGTACTTCTCACTCATACTCATTGAAATCACAATCTTAATCCATCAAGAAGAATAAATTATAGAACAAGAGCAATATATTTATTTTTTAAAAAAACCGTCTTTACAAAAATAAAACATCAGCCCATTTTAAGTAATGATCAGTGATTATGTACAGAGAACATGCGACTTTATCGGAATAAATCCATGTTTCAATGGGTTATCAAAATAAACAGTTAGCCTAAGTTAAATGATTATCACATAATGAAAAGTAAAAAAAAATCAAATACAAGAGAAGCACTCTAATCCTCACTAACCAAAATTACTATTACAGTCGACTCTCGATAATTCGAAGTTGGAGGGACCAATGATAAACTTCGAATTATCAAGATGGTTTGTAACAATGTCAAGAGAACTATGTAACAAAACAATTGTACATATGTATAAAATTATTTTAAAGCATTTTTAAAAAACACATATTATACAATATAACTATTATATAGAAGTTAAAAGTCATGTATTAAAAGAATACATTCAAACACAATCCTGAGCATCTCTTCTTCACAATAGTGGACCATCCTTTCTGAAGGCATGTGTCACAAGGCCAGGTGTTAAACAAAAGATATGGGCAGCTAACAACAGGTGCGATTGGTCTATTGTCCTCTTGAAGAAGGAAAGCAATTAAAGTGTACTTTTCACTTGATGAACTGGAAAACACTAAGAAGGGGCAGCAGATAGATGGTCATTGAAGTGGCTACATTACAGAAGAGACATGCAAAAACAATAAAACACAAAATTTGTAAGCTTGGACCTGTTTACTGAAGACTGTAAATGATAGTAAGTGTTCAAATTGTCGAGAGTTTTATAAGAAAACTTCAAATTATTGCATGTTGTAGTTTGCCTAGTCATAGAGTTTACTTTCAATTATTGAGTGTACTCAAATGTATTGTTTTAGTTTGAAATACCAAGAGTTTTTCTAGGGACTGAGCATATACTTCAAATGAGGTTTGAATTATCGAGAGTCGACTGTATTATGTACCCTAAAATCCAGCATATAATGCACACTTTAAGCACAAAAAAAGTAAGAGCAAAATTTGCGGGTGCATGTTATACGCTAGGTAGGAAAATGTGGGCTGTAAAAATAAAAAGAGATAAGCATAGGAGAAAAAATTGGACTTCTAGATAGATTGAAATACTGTTTATTTAACAGAAGTTACATTTCTTATGTACTTAAAGGGTTGTAGTTCAAGAGGTACACTACTTTTTTCTAAAGCTTGAAATAATAGCTTGAATAAGTGACTTCAAAAATGTAAGAGTATAGCATACGTACATTTCAGATTTCTTAAAAAAGGGGGTGCGCGTTACGCAGCAACTATACTTAAAAACTAAAAATTGCAACTTGAAAGTACAGGTGCACATTATGCACCAAATTATATGGTAAGTGAAAACATTTTAATAAAAACAGTTTAAGAGAATTTCTCATTAAGATCAATTTTAATTTTAAAAAAGTAACATGCATTTTATTTTATAACTTTCATTATTTATTCATTTTTAATTATTGAAATCTAAGATTAGAATATAAATGTGTGATCTAAACATTTTCTGGTTTTTATAAATTTCAAACTTCTTAAGATAATACTACAAAAGAGCACATGCTCTATTTAAATGGCGATACTCTACACTTCATTATATGAAAAATAACTAGAGCAATTTAATGTTTCCAACTATGTATAACTTCACAATACTTGATCATTTCTAAGATAGAGAAAATAAAATTTAACGCATGCTTACAAAATTTATTTAACTATAATGTTAGCTGATAAAAGGCTGCAACAATTGTTAGGATAAAAATACAATCAATCAGTGGTGTATGCTAGAGTGTGGTTAGGGGTTTCAAACCCAATAAACCAGGGCTGGGCAGACTTTTAAAGAGTATGGTCTACTTTTAAAATTTTTAAGCTGTTACGGTCCACTCATTGGCATAGATGTGGCCATTCTGTATGAAAATTATATGTTTTCTTTTTTTAACACTTGTTTTCTACAAAATGCCCATCTTTCAAAATATGACAGAATACTGCTTTTACTACAAAAATGCAAGTAATATGAAATTGTCAAGTTGAATGCTTCAACAACTATGAGAGACTGCTAGACCCTGTAGCGTGGGCATATTCAATGCAGCGAGCATAGAACATATGTGAACCGATGAATCTGAAACAGACATATATATTTACATCTGTTCACTGCCATTTCCCGTGCCCTCGCGGGATAGGATATCAACAAGAAAGCCTAATCCAGTGAAAATGCGGGGTGTGGGGTAGTCTGAGGCACTGGATTGTCTCAATAGTCAATCCAGTGCTGTCGCAGGAAGAGATGATTCTCCCCTTCAGTCGAAGTGTCAAGGAAAACTCATTTGTACAGATGGCATCATAGTAATTTTTCTTTACAAGAGTAGTGAGCGTGTTAAGCGTCAACATTTGATTCCAATGAAGGTACATGTGTCGTCTAAACATTTTTCGAAACATTTGCTAAAGTAAACACTGTTGCGTCGATTGTAAAAAAGCCGATTCTCCAGTCTAGCTGGGGTCAAAGTTTCATAAATATGTCTCTTTTACTATGAGCGTCTTAGGTCTTAGTATAAAGACTGTCACCCCAAATGTCTTGGCAGTTCACCCGTCGATCACAATCGACTTAATGCCCATCCCGGCCATAAACCAACAGATTTTTAATTTTTATCATAGACATTACCCCTTGGCACTTTCATCTATATGTTTTTAAGAATGTATCCCCCCCCCCCCAACAGAGGTTTGTGTATGCTACTGCTATTAATAAGTAACTTTTTTGAACAGGTATTAAGTTCATGAAAGCATCAAAAAATATGCTAGCACCATAAAGTAAATTTATTAATCAACCGAATAAATCTCACCTTTCCTATAGGATTCACTCACCTATGTGGACTACTATAGCTCTACATGGTAAAAAAGATCCCAATACTCTGTTGGACATCTTGGACTATACAATTGATTGATACTTAGCAAGCAAATCAACCACAGGAATACTGTTCACAGAAGAAATTTCTACAAATATTTATAATTAGTTTTAAATGCAAAAAATTTCTACAATACAAAGGAATGATAAATTATAATCATAAAAAAAAAGTAACTATATTAAAATGCAAATATTCTTAGTTCTAAAAATGCAAAAAATTGAAGAATGTACCTAGCACTAAATGCTACAAATTACAATGAAATCAATTAAAAGTATAAATATATAAGGGTGCAAATATTCCAAGTTTTAAGATCTAACAACAGTGAAATAATTTTAACGCAAAAATGCTTAAGACGAAATATCAGTTAACATGAAATAATATGATGGTCCCTACTATATATTTTCATGCATTTTTTTTTCTCAACACAAAACAAAAATCACTTAAAATGAAAAGATTTCCTTTCTGGGATTGAACAAAATATGGAAAACACCAGCCCAGCAAACAAGATTAAAAAAAGAGTGTGAAATGAAGTAAGTGAATATTAATGCTGCACTGTTCAGTTGCACGAGGGCTTTTGGCGACAGACCTCATAATTTTGAACCATGGTTAAGTGAGGAAGACGACACTGGAGCTCTGGCACCCCCTCTCCTAACTACCACACCACACCAATGGGAGGGCATTTGAGTTCTCGACAGATTTAACGTGCAACACTCCCCTACACGACGGGCTTTTAGTGGTACTGGGCTCGAACTCGTGACATGCCTTGACCACTTGGCTACTGCGGCCACAGTGTGAAATGAAAGAAAGGTAGTTTCACATGTTTTTAGAAAAAATTCTAACTTGGCTTTGAAATACCCTTTGAATAGCCTGTGACACGAGCCAATTTTGTTTATCTAACAGCTACGTTCACCCTTCACCCGCTACACAAAATCATCTAACCTTTCATCAGTTGGCTTTGGATTTCGGTTACATTGCGATGTGAGTAAAAATCAGTGAGTTTGGTTTGTGTTGTTTTCTCATTTTTTCCCTATTTTAGAAATTTTTTTTTCAAGCAAAATGGCAAAGAGCTAGGGGAAAAGCAAACTGCTATTTCACTTAAAATGAAGATAGTGTTTCTTAAAGCTGTTGATTAAAATTAGTAGATGTAAACAGAAATCTGTAAAGACTTTGGTTTTGCTAACTCTACTTTATCAACAATAATTGTAAGTTGAAAGGAATTTGGAGTCCCTGTTTCCTGCAGGGAAACAAACTCCAATCTGAATGGCTGTGAGTTACATAAGTTCGGCTTAACCTTATCCCATTGCTGCATTTAAAGCTAATAAAAATTTAAAAATTAAGTTGACTTTGTTAGAAAAATTTTTTACATTTAAGTTTAGGAAATCATAACATTAGGTGTGGGGAAAAATAAGAAAATTTAAGTCTGAATGTAAAGTGTGTATGTGTAGGATGTTAAGCTTGCACAGTTCAATGACGGCCGCGAACTGGCACGGCAAGCCGGAGCGCAGAGCAGCCAACTTGATTTCAGGTTGAGGGGGAAAAAATTGAGCTATACTGAGAACCTGCACCATCAAAATGTCCCCTCCATCTGAAAAATCACAATTAAAAAAAAAGAGAGCAAATTACGGAAATTTTTTGAACAGAATAAGTTTGAGCCAGAGTGAAAATGGATGAGAAGAGCCAAGCATGAGAATTTAGAGTCGACATTATTTGCTTGGTTTAAACAAGCAAGACCTTAGAATGCTCCCATATCAGGACCTTTAATGATAGAAAGAAGCAATGAACTTTCTAAACAAATAGGTATTGCATTTTCTGCAAATCATAGATGATTGGAATGTCTCAAGAAAAGAAATGGAATAGCACTAAAATTGTTTGCGGTGAAGCCAATCAAGTTTTCCAAAAATTCAATAAATGTTTTGTTTTCAAAAAACTACAAAATTTTGCAATAAATTTCATTAAGTTCTTGAGAATGTTTGTTTCATTGATTTTTATGAAATACTTGCATATATACATATCTATGTAAATAAAATGTACTTTCTAAACTAAACTCAGTTGTGCAACAGCCCATGGCAGGCCAAGGCCTACAGTGCCCATCTCAATTTTCATGACCTAGGGCGCTGAGGTGCATGAGCAGATGTTCTGGTCAGGTGGTCAGTCTGACACAAAACCCCCAGGGATGAAAGGCTGAGTCAACCTTACCCGGGGTTTGAACCCTGGACCTGTGGCATGGAAGAGTGATATACAAAATGTACTCAATAAATATAATTTTGTTGAATATGTTTTGTTTTTTTGGGCTTTTGCGATATCCGTTAACATGAAAAAATCTTTCAGTCCCCTCAGTTTCGGGTTAAATGATTTAAAGTGTTTTCCTCAAAATACAAAAAAAAAATACATAAATATAAAGAGAGTACAGAAAGAAAGGAAAAGTACAAAAAGGTTTTATTTTATGATGTATTGAACTAGTACTAATAAAAATGCAATGCGATTTTTTTCTAAGCAAATAGTAATACTATAACACTAGTATATATGGTTTTGGTGCTAGTTTGATATCATAGGGCAGGCGTCAAGTTGTTTATGCTCGCCAAGATGGGCGATAACATTACAATATGGTTACCGTGATATTTTTATCATCTGGCGATGTGGTTGCCATGGGGATAACGTATATTAGAAATAATTTTTATTGGTTTTGTTCCCACAGTAATCCCATTAATTTCAGATGATTTTAATTCCATTTCTTTTATTATTTAACCATTTTCATTGCAATTCTGAATCAAACTATTATTTAAGTCTTCTGTTTTATTTAATGCTATTTTCGAATATGGATATTTCTAATATCATTAGTGAGTACTAGTGCATTTTTTTTAAAAAAAAGAATGAGTGTTGTGTTTTTCTTTTTGCTATAAATTGTTTATTTTCACTTTATTTTACTTTTTAAAAATGTTTTTTTACAACGTTCCTTGTTCGATGAAATCCGTTGAAGAAACTTGCAGTTTTTGGAATACAGCAAGTTTTTCAGTACTTTTTAATTGCTATTCATTATCAATTTTATGTTTATTATGTTATTATTTTATTAATAATAGAAGAAAAATACAATTATTCTTATGTGTAATAATCATTAGATATTTGTTATTTGTAATAATTTTATTAATTGAGTTATTCATTATAACTATTATTTATTTCTAAGTATTATGTTATTTATTATAATTATGTTATTCATTTAAAATTATTATTTTGTTATTTATTTATAATGTTAAATGAGTACTCTTATATATGTACGATTCTTATTAGATTACAATACAATTATTCTTTTTTATAAAAACCATTAAATATCATATCATAATAATCATATTATATTATATGATTATTATTATATAAAATAACTTATTAAATAATGCTATATGAATATATAATAATTATTACTTTATAATATTATATGAATATTATATATAATAATTACTATAAAATTATATTATAAGATTATTGTATACTGCATAATATTACTATTTGTAAATATGATTTTTTTTTAAATTGATATTCATTATTTATTGATCTTAGTTAGTTTCAATCTCTTCCTATATTCTTCATTTGAAATAGATTTTAATGCATTTGAAAACAGTTCTTTAAAATTATTTTCCTGAAGAATCTTACCATTAGGCCGCCAACTTGGATTTCATTCCAATGACCTGCGCTACTTGGCCTGATTCTTTATCGTGCCAAGCAGCGTTTGGCGCCTTGCCCCGTGATATCAAACTAGTTCCACGGTTTTCTTTAATGGAAAATTAAGAAAAGTATTATAATTTTCTAAGCAAGCAGAAAATAATGCAAAGAAATGGTCAAACTTCTCAAAAAAAGTTGGTAACATACGAATGGGTCCAAAAAACACTGCCTGCCATTAATAAAAATACATAATCAAGTCAAATATAAGAAACTCATGTATTATGTACTCATGACAAGAATTAAATATTAATTACTTAAATTAGTTAATTAGTATAATTAATTAGTTATTAATTAAACTAAAATAATTTATTTTCTTAAAATTCTCAAAATTGAACTTAGGGAGGTTGGAAATCAAGATACTTGTGATGGAAATGTCAGGTTTCAAAAACAAACGTAGAAAAATTGTCACTCTATATGCCATTTTTAGAGAGTGGTTGGTATCCAAGCCTATAAAATACCTAAACCTAATAAAATTAAAAAGTTGCATGATATTTTAGATTAATACAAGATAACAATTATTCAGAAATAAAAAAAAATCTCATGCATCAAATCTTTTTTTACATTATGAGGAGGATGCACTTCTGATTAAATAATAATGAAATGTTTTCCAGTTCACTTTATTGTTAGAATTAATTACAGTACATGAAACATTACTTTCATATTGTACAAAATAAAAAGATATTTTTAAAAAGAAAACAAATTTCAAGATAAATCTTTTTCTTCTATTTAAAACACTCACAACTGAAACTAAATATGTTATAGATTTATCCACAAAAAAAACCACAACTCAAATGATTTTTTCAACTTAAAATTATCTCATTTTCCCCCTCATGCATATAACAAACAAAATAAATTAACTGTAAAATTGAATAGAAAGAAAACATTTCATAACAATCAAATTCCATACTAAACAATCAAAGTAAAATAATGTCCCAAAACATTTCAAGCAAACCTAACTGTATAAAATTACAGCATCTTTAACTAAACATAATACTGAAAGAAAAACACCCATGACATATTACTGAAGAATTGTCTACTTCTATTGTATTAATTATCTTTCATCAACTTTCTTCTTACATGTAGAGTGAAATTAAATTAAACACAGAAATATAAAAACAAAAAAAAATTCTTTTCTATGACTAACATGGTGCAGGAAGTGTTGGCATTAAAAATTGCAAGCAGTCTCATCTGTTTTAAAATATATTCCATATGTAGCTATACACATGTCTAGTTTTTGTTTCTATTTTTCAAAAAATAGCCTTTTGTACTACAGAAACAAAGAAATTGCAAGAGTTATATCTGGTGAGTAGGAAGAGTGATGTAACAGTGAATTACAGGTAAAAAATCAGCAAACAATTTTAGATAAATGTGCATTGCTGTGATGCAGCAACTCTGCATCAACATCATATAAATTTAGTCATATATTACATAAATGATCCCTCAAGTGCTTGAGGATTCTTAAATATGTTTTTTTAATAAGAAATTCATGATAATCAACACCTTGAATATGGAAAAGAAAAATAATAGATTATTCCAAAACATGAAATAGATTATTTTTTTAAAGTTTTTTTCATTTATGATTCACCATTTATTACTCTGATTTTACCTTGATGCTATGCTTAAAGAGCCACGATTCATTACAGAGATAACAATCTCCAAGAAACCAGACATTTGAGTGAAAAGTTCCCAGTTGGTAAAACATTCAGTCCTTCTCAACTTTAGATGGCAATCACTTGAGATAGTTTCACATTTTCCCACAAACTTAAATACTAATTCAAAATTGCAGATACAGCTGACTTTCCAAAGTTTAATTCACAAGCTATCAGGACATTGAATCAATAAAAGAAAAGTGCAAGGGACTTCATGCAATTAACATTTTTAACAATAATGATGGGTGATGTTAATCCATCCTCTTTATATTTTTCAAAGCCTTCCCTGAAATGCTTGGAAAAAAAAAAATTTCTCCTTCTGAGTATCATCACCATAAATAGCCCACATCTACATCACTTTTAAAGAATGTCACTAAAAATTTGGTGTTCGAGTTATTTACATTTGTTTCCCATCAACAAAAACAAAATTTTAAAAAATGTGGCACAAAAATTTACATCTAGCTGAATACTTACTTTGATGGTCTGATATTTTCTTACACTCCAAGGTATTTCCCTTCAAAAGAGCATAAGTTCATTCGCGTTTTTATTGGACTGACAATATAAGTTACTAAGCTTATAAGTAATATTTAAATTTAGAATAACTGTTTTCCTCATGGAATTCACTAATCTATAATAAATTCCAAACTCGACTTAAGGTTTTACAATAGCTCAAACTTACGTTTATTATGAACTGATTGAAATGTTTTCTCTGGTTTTGGACCATTAAAACTAAATGACTTTGAACTATAAATTAGGCTGTTGGTCTTTCACATGAACACGGGATTTGAATGCAAAGCTTATAGAGTTGGAAACTCGTCTGAGTAGATGAAGTGCAATTTTTATGATTTCAAAATAAAAATTATCTCTCACAAATGCAATAACCTTTCCAAGTTCAGTTCAGTTCAGTTCAGTTTTTGTGGAATATAGAGCAACAAAGGCTATTATCCCCTTGATATGAATGTGAATATTCTTTTCCAAGAAAGAAAATTAACTCAAAAAAGACACACAAAATATGCGGTCATACAAACGAGGTTAACTACCTGAAATCCTAAAGAAAGTTAATAATTTATGACCAAAGACTATTAAATCATTAGGCAATGTTACAAATATTTTTAGCATCACAAAAATTTTAATCAAAATTATAATTATTCCAAGGGATAAATGAAAACTACAGTGGTGTCCAAAAGTTAAACATAAATCGTTAAATGAGAAAAACATAGAGTAAATATTCGTAAAATTATTCCAAATTCTTGCGGATATTAATTGGGTGAAGAAAAAACATTGGGTTTATGCAAAACTTTTCAGTCGACTACGTCCTGCGCGAAACACCGGCGCATGTCGAAACGCGGAGAAACCGATTCACGCAGCATAGGCAGTTCAGACAAGTTTCGTGCAACTGCTGTGCGAAGGAACGTTGTTAACCATCAAACAAGGTGAATGATGGCACAAAGACGCCAATTGGACATGTTTACGAAGGAAATAATCGTTGAAATGCTAGAATCCTCATGATCACAAACTGAAGTGTCTCGAATTCAAAATGTGGACCAGTCTGTGATCTCAAGACTGTGGCAGAGGTTTCAAAGAACGGGAGATGTTACCCGACAACCAGTATCAGGTCGACCAAGAGTCACAACCCCTCGCCAAGACTGATATCTGGTAATAAGTGAGCGACGTCAAAGGGAGGCAGTACTGCCAGAGCACTGAGTTCGGCGCTCACAGTCGCCACAGGAATACGAATTTCGAGACAAACTGTTTACAGGAGACTCAATAATGCTGGCCTGTATGCCAGAAGACCAACAGTTTGCATTCCCTCACGTCTGCGCATAAACGCGCTCGTTTGAACTGGAGTTTGAAATATCAGCATTGGATTGTGGGAGAGTGGGCCAATGTGATGTTCAGTGACGAGTCCCGGTTTAGTCTGAGTAGTGATTCTCGGTGGGTAACGATATGGAGAGAACGTGGAACACGTTTTGAACGAAGAAACATAACGGAAATACATCATTTTCCATCAAGGGGAGTAATGGTATGGGCAGGCATCATGATGGACGGCCGCACAGACCTCCATTTCTTTGACACGGAGTCTGTGACTATTCAAAGATACAGAGACGAAGTTCTTGAGCCTTATGTTCGCTTGTTTTAAGGTGCTGTTGGTTCTGACTTCATATTCATGGATGATAATGCGCCATGTCATTGAACGGTGCTGATTGATGACTTCCTTGAAACGGAAAATATCCAGCGCATATCGTGACCTGCGAACTCCCCTGATTTAAATCCTATCGAGCATGTATAGAATATGCTCGGGAGACAAATTGCAGCCCTTTCGCACCCACCAAACCCCGTTACAGATTTGAAGAGAGCTCTCCAAGAAGCTTGGAACCGTTGGCCCACAACTCATTCATCATCTCATAGCAAGTATGGTAAATCGTTGTGCAGCGTGCCTGGCTGTCAGAGGTGACCACACGCTTTATTAAACTGCAGCATCAGTATTTTATTTAATGTTTTCTTTCATTTTTTCTTTAAAGTGTGAATCCTTGCTATGCCCAATTTTCTTTCAAACTGCTACTTTGGGCAATAAAATTAATTATTATTATTTTTTTGATTTGCTGCCTTATTTTATAACCATTTTATACTCGCATATCACGTTTCCCACCATTCTGATTTACAGTTCCTTCTTTATTCACATAATTATCAATTATGTGCTTAACTTTTGGACACCAGTGTATATAAAATATAAATATACACGTAATATAAAAGAATCAATTTTTTTCATCTGCGTCAGAGAATACCTATTGCAAGCTATCGACACAGTCTTTTTCTTAAATAAATAATAATATTTTTTTGAAAACAGAACCTACAATCTTAAAGTACATTATTCCAATTTCAGTGTTGTGTAAGATACTGTTGTATCTTACTGTGTATACTCTTTTATATGGTTCATTAGCTTCTATCGCTCTACAAGATTCTCAATCAGTATCAGTTTACCCTTCAGCAGTCTACATTCAAGTAATTGAGAGAAAATGGCTGGATTTCCGTGCTCTCTTTATCTTCGTGCTACTTCATGGGATAGAAAACATAGATTTGTTAGAATAATACAAAGTAAAAACTTACTAAAATCAAGATATAAGATAAAAGATATGGTACTACGTAGGGTGAATATGGAAAGTGGGAAGTCAGCTACTTTCAACATCATCTATGTTTCAAAATTATAAGACGCACGGAACCATTGCATGCGAGTCATTGCATCGAGTAAAAATAAGTTGTAAAGTGTCAAAAGACAATAACCAATATTAAAAATATATGCAGGGGGCTAGCGTTATTAAATGAAAAAATAAATCAGTATTTTTTAATTGTATATTAATGTCACTAATTGAGACCACCATATTTTAGTTCGAAGGTAGCGAGTTGTTTATTTTGCATTAACATCGTATTTCAACCAAATAAGTGTTATTAACTTAACTCACAGTGGCACAACAGCCCATGAAATCCAAAGCCTACTGTGCCCAATTCCTCATACGTGACCTTGGGCCCTGAGATGCATGAGCAGATGTTCCGGTCAGGTGGTCAATCTGACGAGAAACCTACAGTGTTAAGTTCCCTAGAAAGGCTTGGTTCCAATTGATCGATCCACTGAAGGGATGAAAGGTTGAATCAACCTTGCGCATCCCGGGGTTTGAAACTCGGACCTGTGGTGGGGAAGTACGATGCACAAACCCCTCAGCCACTGAGTTTCATATAAGTGCTATTGGGAATGGTTAAACTAATTGTTGATTGAAGATGAAATTTGAGCTGTGTTGCTGACTCTTTTAACTTACACTCTGTGACCACGAGGGGAAGGTGAGTTAACATAGTTAATGTGAATCGGTCATGCGGTCTGGTTGGACTTCTTGGAAGGTTGTGTTTAAACTTCTGATTCGAGGTGGTGAGATTGCTTTAAGTTTTAGTTAGAAATTTATTTTGTTTAGTTCTTTCTTCTATTTTTGGATACGTTATATTAATTTTAGTATTTACACAAGTTTGTGTAATTATAAGAAATTGTGTTAGATTAGAAAAGACAAATGGGTGATTTCCCTCACCCAGAGGGCAGAATGGAAATAGAAATAGACAATTCTTATTCAATAACAAATAATTTTAGAAGTAAAATCACAGATATTGAATTATTGGAAAGATTTCGGGAAAAACAAATTATTACTACAAGTCCTAACATTACGATTTTTTTAAAATCAGATAACAAATTTCAGAGTAGTAATCCGATTAAATTAAAAGAAGCCATTATGAATGCATTATCTGTGAAAAAAAATATCCAGTTAATAAGCAAAACTAGAAATAATAAAATTATAATTAAAACAAATAGTTGTGATACCGCCTTGGAAGCTTTAAATATTAAAGAAATAAATGGAGTCAAAATAAGTGCAAGATTATCATTTATTGGCCTAACCAATAGTTATACAAAACAAGGAATTGACACGGATTATACAATAGATGACATAAAATCGGAATTAGAAAGTAATAACTTCACAATTTTAGAAATTCAGTGATTTACAAGAAGAAAGAAGGAAAAAAAAAATAGATAATGGATTCATACCGATCAAAACGATTAAAATTACTCAAATTGGATGCATCATTCCCGAAAGCGTTCCAATCGGATTCGAAATTTTAAAACTAATCTATACTATGAAAAGCCGAAATAATGCACAAAATGTTGGAAATTCGGACACATTCAAAAATATTGCCGAAGCTCGATAAAATGCCGAATATGCTCTTTAAATCATCCAGAAAGTGAGTGTAAAGATAATGAAATAAAAAAATGTAGCGGCTGTGGAGAAGCACATGAAGCCAACTCGAAAATATGTAACAAATATCAAGAATAAGTTGAAAGCTTAAAAATTAAAGCAGAACAGCAAGTTTCGATAAATGAAGCAATAGAAAAGTACCATAATGGAAAAAAACCCTCTTACTCAGCCAAAACGTTTAATTATCAAACAGAAAAAAAATTAAAAGCTCGAAAAACAAGTCAAGAAATTCGAAGAAAACAATATCTTTGAAAAGAAATTAGAACAAATGGTAAATCGCTTCACAATAGAACTGAATACGGTGGTAGAACAAATAAATTCAAGTTTCACTTCCTTAATGAATACAATGGAATCCACTTTAAAAAAAGCTGCATCCAACTTAACGATACCAAAAGATGACATCAAACCAATAAATAGGACACTAAATGAAAAGGCGAAAAGACTCAAAAAAATATCAGAACAGAGAGGAAATGTATTAGAAAGTTCATTGGAACGAAATAAAAAATCATAGATGCATCCAATTTTTTCCTTTAAGTCCAGTTAAAAATTAATACTAAGCTTTTTCCCTGGAAATTT
This sequence comes from Trichonephila clavata, assembly GCA_019973975.1. Lineage (NCBI taxonomy): Eukaryota > Metazoa > Arthropoda > Arachnida > Araneae > Nephilidae > Trichonephila > Trichonephila clavata. The sequence continues at coordinate 41,628 of BMAO01003448.1, forward strand.
AATCCGATACTTTGCTTAGCATTTTTATTATTCTCTCAGATTATGTGTGAATCTTATCCAATGGAATGTAAATGGAGTTAAAAACAAGAGATCAGATTTTATTTTTGAGCCAATTTTTCAACCCCAAGCAAGAGAGCATCTTAATAATTCAAGAAACATGGTTACATCCAAATGATATTTTCACTATTCTCAACAAGCATATCTTCCGAACTGATAGAGTAAACAGAAGAGGAGGAGGATTGTTGGTTGCCTTGAGAAAAAATATTAGTGCCGTAAAAATTTTTCCGAAATTAGTGAAGACCTAGAAATTTTAATAGTCAGAGCTCAGATAAATACAGTTCCTGTTACAATTTTTAGCATTTAAATTCCACCGGGAAATTATAATGACGCCAATCTATCGAAAATAGCATCATATATTGATAATCCCAGTTTGATCCTAGGAGATTTTAATGCATCTCATGAAGTATGGGGCTAAAAAAATTCCAATGCTCCTGGAAAAAAGATTTTTGATTGGATTCTAGAAAATGACCTAATGTTGCTCAATGATAAAAGTCCAACTTATCTCCCTTCATCAGGAATATTTACATCAATAGATCTTTCTTTATCATCAATAAGTTTAAATTATGAATTATGTTGGTCTACTAATTTTGGAAGTGACCACCTTCCTATAATCATTGAATACAAAGGATCATACAGCTCGGCAATAAATTCTTTAAGACAAAAAAAAAATTGGAACAAATTTACCAATCTTCTTCAACAAGAATTAAATTCAAATGAAAATATCAATATGGATTTAATAGAAGAAATTAAAAAGCTCAAATTTCAGCTCAACTCTTAGAATTAAAACGGATCAATTCAAGAGCTCCATGGTGGACAGCAGCATGTGGACACTTAAGAGCAAAAAAGAGACAACTTCTTAAAAAAAGCAACAAAAAAAAACATTTTAAAGTAGAATATTGGATAAAATACAAAGAAATAAGCGCAAAACTGAAGCGAGCAATTAAAGCTAGTAGAGAAGGTTTTTGGCACAAGACAAGCAAAAAAATCTCCTCTACCAAAGATCTTTTTAAAATAATTTGGATAATCAAAGATATAGAAAAAATTCAAACCATTCTTCATTTAATATTATTTGAGAACAACGGAATCATATTAACTAACGAACAATCCCAAGCAAGCACTTTTTTACAATACTATGCAAAACAAAATAGCGATGATATTCATAATACCTCTATTGTGGACCATAATCAATATATTAATAAACCCTTTTCCTTAAAAGAATTAAAAATAGCAATATCTCATCAAAAGAACAGCAGTCCAGGACATAATAAAATTTCTATCCAAACAATCAACCATCTCCCCACCAAAGGAATAAATTTACTTCTGAAATCTTTAAATGACAGTTGGTTTTCAAGTCATATTCCATCAGATTGGACTCGCTCAGTTATTTTATCATTCTTAAAACCTCACAAAAATCCCAAGGAAGTTGCATCATACCGTCCAATATTACTTACTTCAGTAATTGCTGAATTATTAGAAAGAATGATACTGCACAGAATGATAAATTTCAGTTTTCGCAATAAAATTTTTCATGCAAATCATCATGGTTTATACCCTCATATATATATATATATAGAAGCAGCATTAATACTCTAATCCAATTACATCATGATATTATACTAGCTAGAGAGCGCCGGGAATATTTTTTCTTGGTTGCATTAGATATTAAAGAAGCATATGGTTCAGTGTAGCCAAGTAGTCTAGTTTCAAAATTAAAAACAGTCGGATTTTCTGGTGGATTACTGCGATGGATTCAAAACTTCTTACACCACAGAACAATACAAATAAAATGGAGAAATAAATTTTCGCGAAAATCATCAAAAATAATTATGGTGTTCCTCAAGGTTTTATTTTGAACCCTATTCTGTTTATGATATATATGTCAGACCTGTTGGAAATCCAACATAACAGTCATTTATTAATATATGTTGATGATATCTTTTTATATAATAGCGGCACTAATTGGAAAGAAACAATAGATGAAATGCAAGAATTATTAAATAATATTTCAGCATGGTGCAAAAAAGGGAAACTAACTACCTCTCCAGAAAAAAGCAGCCTAATCAACTTTTCCAGAAAAAGAAGCACTATACCACCATTACTTAAAATATAAGGCAAACCTATTCCTGAAGTGAAGAATCTAAAGATCCTAGGTATAATCTTTGACCCTAATATCACTTGGAAAAATCATATAATTTACTTACGACAGAAAGGATTCAAATATCTAAATGCCATTAAAGCCTTGTCTTCTCCTAAAATAGGAACAAGAACTGACCACCTTTTAACAATTATAAATGCCACAATCCGCTCAATCTTTGACTATGGAAGTTAACTATTTTCCTTTGCTAGCAGTACTAATAGACAGAAACTATAGAACCAATTTGTAATGCTGCTTTACGATTAGCCCTAGGTCTCCCAAGAAACATCCCGGTGGATTGTATTTATAATCGTAATGATCTCTTTTGTCAAAAAATTTTAACTAAACAACTAGCATTAAGGAACTGGTCACCGGATGCAAGATTATTTTGGGATACTAATAAAATGTTCTGTAAATATAGAAAAAAGAAACCAGTATTTTTCGAAAAACAATCAACCTCCTCCAAGAACTCTGCATCTCTTAAGTGGATATTCTTCAATGGATTCCACCTCCACCGATCTATGAAAGCCATAAAATAAACATCTATACGCCTGAACTGCTTTTCTAAACAAAGATCTCCCATATATCATAGTACAAAATATGTTTATAGATTACATCCAAACAAATTTCAATAACAGTATCCTAATAGCAACAGATGGCTCAAAAACTACAATTCAAACATCAATAGGAATTTTGATTTCCAAGAAAAACGCCCGACAAAATTTCCTACTAAAAGAGATGATTTCAATTTTCACAGCTGACGCTATAGCCATATAGACTGCGTTACAAAATTGGATTACATAAGCAGAAAACTATGTTATAATGACGGACAGTTTATCAGTTTTGAAAAGTATCCAAAATATTAATAGAAAATCCAATACGATAATTTTAAATTTAAGTTCAACTTTGCAAGATAGTCTCCAAATAGTTCAATCCATCTTATTCATTTGGGTACTGGCACATAAGGGGATAGAGATCAATGAAGAAGTTGATAAATTAGCCAAAGCCTCTTCAGAACCTTCGAGTATTATTCCTTGGATTTCAGTGTAAGACCCACACACACACATTTCAAAACACATCATAAAAGTAAAAAGGAAGAAGCAGGGACAGGAGCAGAAAATATAAAAAATATAATTATATATCACATCTTTAAAAGTGGAATAGACAGGCAGCAAACAATAGAAATTCAGAAGTTTTAATTAATAAGATGCGAGCAAAAGAGCTACCATTAAATGATATTTATTTTCTTTTTAAACAAACAAATACTCAACTGTGTTTGGAATGTCAATGCCAGAAACAATTGAAAATTTTATTTTAACCTGCAGCAAATACAAAGCACAACGAAAAATTTTATCTCCAACCTCAGAGAATTTTTCCTATTTAACAATAGCAAATTGTAAAACAATAGAGCATGTCCAAAAAGTGGGAAAATTCTTAATATCAACCAATAGGTTCCAAATTTTCTATATTCATCAAATTCTGTCGGAGCATAAGGCGACAGCAAAATCTCCAATTACACTGTAACAGTGTTGTCACTGTACTGAACTGAACTGAATGTGCGTCAGACCTACAATATGACAGGCTTTGAAGAAACACTATTGGAACCAGGTACGAGTCCGTTACTTTATCAAACAGACTAACTTCACGTCATGGCAGAATTTTCGAATAATTGAATGGTCGCGTTATAGCCAAGCTGTCATTATGTTGAACTAGTAGCTAGCATTGTTTTAATTAAGTCATGGGTTCGAATTATAAGTAAGAGTAAAGTTTTCTTCTGTTACGTTTGTAGTGTTTAAGGAATCATTGCTAATAAAGTAGGAAAAAATACCAATTTAGTTTGTAAGTCTGTTAAAATCTTACTTCTTTTCCTTCTCTTTCTAATGTAATTTTTAAATTGAATCTAATGTGTATATCCAATCTAAGTTCAAATACATCCAAAAGAAATAGATATTTCATTGCATCTAAATATGATATTCAAATACATATACAACACAAAAAAATACATTTTGAAATGTTGAGTTTATAAGGCCATAATCATTAAGTTTTTAAGTACTGGAGTTACGTGTTTCTTATGCATGATTTCATTACCTGAGAAAATTAAAATATTATCTAGAAAGGCGTTTAAAAAAATCTAGACATCCTTAAATCTCGTTCATAAATTGTTGAAATGACCGAGAAGCATTTTTTAAACCAAAAGGTAAATACTGATATCAAATAAACCAAATGAAGTAATTATCGCGGTTTTTGGTATATTATCTTCATGAATTAGATTGTGGTGATATGCACGAGCAATGTCTAATTTTGAGAAAATTGTTTAATTAAATATTAAATGATCGAAATCTTGAATATGAGGCATCGAATATGCATCGATAATTGTAGCTGCATTAAATGCTCCAAATCACCAACTAGTCTTACCCCGGTAGGTTTTTTTTTTATTTACAGCACGTTAAGAAGACCAGTTGCTTTCAGAAGAACGACAAATTCCCTGTTCCATTATATATTCGAATTATTTTTGTTTGTTGATAGACTTCCGGTTGAAGTCTTCTAGCCTTAGCATGGACAGCTTGGCCTTTAATTTCAATAAAATGCAGAGTGCCATGTTTAATAATTTTGTTGTAAACTGATGGATTAGTTAATTCAGAAAATTGTTTCAGGATGTCGTTGTAAACAGAGATTTTTTAACGTGTTATTGGTTATTTCGTTCTAAATTCTGCCAAGACTACTAAGTTCTGTCAGAGTATCAATGAGTTTACGTTTTTTAGGTCAACAAATTAATCCAAAGTTTACTAAATAATCAGCACCTATTATGGGAATGGTAACATCAGCGATTATGAAATATCCCATTAAAAATTTCACCTAAACTCGAAACTTAAATTATTAGTTTCAGTGCCATAAGCTTTTAACTTACTATTTGTAGCGAAAAGTTCAAGAAAAGAATTTGGTGATATTTTTTAAAATTTAGATGGAATGCAGGAAATATAATATTACTGACTGTATTAATTAAGAATTAATATTATTACCTGGGTCACATATACGTAGAATTGATTTGATGTTTTAGCTGCTATACCAATCCCTACATTTTGATTCGGCATATAGCAGCATATTCTAATTTTTTTTTATTAAAGGTTCTTGTGTGAGGGGAGTGAAACACATTTACGCATGTTTCAACTAAATTGATTATGATAAAAACAATACGGAGAATTCACATTAGTTTTAGCGTTAAAACTGCGACTGCGCGAACGTTTGAGTATATTCGTAAAATTTTACCTATTCTCCTTCCTCAGCTTAAATGATTGATCTATGTATGCAAATCAGTGTGGTCTTGTTTGCACATCGAATTGATGGATCGGGAATCAAATTTCGAGTATTTTGAAAAAAGGGTCGGTACTTATTTGTCATCGGAAGCTCATTTTTTTTTTGTAATAACAACAAAAATACTGTGTAATCTGAAAATAAATTCATAATCTGCTACTTTTAAGAATATTACTGTTGTTTTTCCTATTTTACGGCCTTATTGCATGCGGGACATGGCATTTATGGTTAAGGAGTAATTATTGGAACTAGAAAACGGTTAATCATATATTTTAACGAAAAATGAAAAAAATTCATTTTCTCCCTCCCGCACATTTTTGAAAGAAACCGCTCAGATAACTGGGACATGAAGGTGCTTCAAATTTTGAATTTTTTTTATTTTACTTTTAAAAATAGAGAGCACTTTGCTGCATCCATAGAGGCATTATTTATGAGAATTCGATAAATAGAACGCTAGAAAATGTAATTTTTAAATTGTAAACAAATGTTATGTAAATGTAATTCAGGTACACCTTCTTCAAAATCCATTTTGTATTTATTATCTTTTGTAAAAACTAATTTTTTATACAAAGAAAGTAGTTAAAATATACCAGTTCTGGGCCAGTGGAGCTGTGGAGCTATGGGGAGCCGCGAGAAAGGGTGTAGAAATTTCCTCCCCCGTGGGTCTGGACCGGGTGGGACCCCCCCCCCCTCCTTCTGACTGCAAGAGGTGGAAAGGGAATCCTTCCTACTGACTGATAAGGTTTTCGGGCTCTATACTGATAAGATATGAGTAGTGGAAATGTACGTTTTAGAGCGATAACGAGTTATATTATTATAAAGTTTTAATTAATTGGGAAGAATTCTGATTTTTTTTAATTACTTCATTGGAAGCAAATTTTAACTGGGATAAATGAATCAAACTTTTTGGAGGGGACATAATTTATTACTTAATGTTAATGAATATACTTTATTAAAATCTTTTATTTTTTTTCATTAAATATTTTTAATTCTTTTAAAACTAAAGTATTATTCACCTGTGGCGCCATCTATGAACAATTTGAATTAACAAGCGCAGAATTATACTTATTCTGAAGTTTAGTTTCGAACCCCAAAAGTCTTCATACTTGAATGTTAGAGGATTGGACCCTTAACCATTCAACCATGAAGACCTATCACTTCATATTTATTTTATGTTCATAATATCTAAGGTCAAGTAGAAATATTCAGTATCAAATTGAGTTGTAAGACTCCTGTTGCTGAAAAGTTAATATCATTTTCTGTTTGTAAAATTCGATGATATATTATTATAATCTAAGAATTTCTCGTTTTCCATACCAGTAGATAAATTTCGAAAATGCATATAGAATACGTGTTTTGAACTGACAAAATCACACCAGAATTATTCAGAATTGATAAGAGAAAGGAATGCGTAAACATGCTATGAACATGTTGTTACATGAATAATGAAAACAAGACCAAATTACACCCAATGTAACATTCCGCGGTGTAAGAGTACATTATTCAGTTTCACCAATCAGCTTATTTAAGTTTTGTGATAACACCCAGGCAAACCAATCACAGTTCAGTATTGGTGTAAGGTTCTAATCATAGACGTGGGTTATATTTCGTTCGAAGTCCTTTCTAGCCCTTTCTCTGTCATAGACTGTAGTTTTTAAATTTTGATCTATTTTAAACGGACTCTTACAGAATTGGGAAAATGAAACGAATGGCTAATCCCCCAAATATGTCAGCTAAGCGTGTGTGCTTCAATAAAGATGCCAAACTAGATTCCTCCTTCTCGGACAATGCTGTACCACCACATCATTTCCATTTGGGGCAAGACATCTATGCTGCGGTGACATATTTTGCTTCCTCTGTGCAAGTTCATCTACGACAATATGGAAGAGATGAAAACAATCGGCTTTACCCAACTAAAAAAGGTGTCTGTATGTCGCCTGTGCTCAGGCAATCCCTTGCAAATCGAATCGAGCTAATCAACGTGCCCTCCTCCTCAACCGAAGAGACTTATGTTCTGAAAGACGCTTTGGTGATTTCGACTGTGTTCATCGAGGACGTTTCACATATTACCTGCCAGCGATACTTCAAACAGAAGAACTTTTCTAGAAAGTTTATCCCAGGAATTTGTGTTATGAATGAAAACTGTTGGTTAGAATTAGCACAAATTCGCAAAAAAATTACGGAAAGTGCCATGTCCATGGTCTTTGATTGTATTTTTCGAAAATTGCTGTTAAATGAAGTTTCGAAAATCACACCAAATGTTGTTGTGAATACAGACATTTTGGAAGTAGAATCAATACTAACTGCTTCATTAATGGAACTTTTTTGTGAATACTTAGGGAGTTCGATTACCGACGTGTTTGAATGTTTTGGATGTACTCGGGAATAAGCAAATCAACTCGGACATGAATGCATTACAATGGATCATGAAACTCGTTTGCAACTCTATGGTGATCTAGCCTTCTTTGCAATGAACTTTGAGCAACTAATTCAAGACTTTATTCAACGAAATATTCAAATGTTAAATTATCTAAATCCAATGTTTGTAAATAAGGGGGATATGCTTTCTATTTTTGATAGTGCCAAAAGTATGTACATTGCCTCTGATCCTAATCGTTTGTATTAAATAAAAAAATATTTATTTGAATATGTGTCTGTGTTATTATTTACTATTTACTTTGCATTTGTATGTGTGTGTGTTTCCTCTTTATTATATTCTATTTAAATTCTTTTTGAAGTGTTGCTATTCTTATAAATTTAATCGTATAAATAGTTTGAGTATTCTACTTTAACATTATTCATGCATGTGATATTATTCAATACACACGTCATTCCTTAGTTATGAATGGATCTTGAAAGGGCTTATCGAGAACTCGAACAGCCGGGTAGTTTTGGTGGTGTTGAGACTTTATTTAGAGCAGCAAACGGAAAATTTCCTAGGAAAGATATTAAAAAGTGGTTGAGTGGGAAAGATTCATATACTTTACATAAACCTATTAGAAAGAAATTTAGGAAAAATAGAGTATTTGTAAATAGAATGAATCAGCAATTTCAGGCTGATTTAGTAGATATGCAGTCTCTTACTAAGTTTAAAGATGGGTATAGATTTTTACTTACTTGCATCTGTGTTTTATCTAAATATGCTTGGGCTATTCTATTACATGATAAGAATGCAAGAACAATAGTATCGGCCTTTGAACGAATTTTTTCTGAACGTATTCCTCTTAAACTTAAAACTGATGCTGGTACAGAATTTACAAACAAACTTTTTCAGAATTATCTCAAAAAGAAGAAAATAGTATTTTTTATGACGAATAATAATACGAAGGCCTCTGTTGTAGAACGATTTAACAGAACGTGTTAAAGACAAAAATGTGGAAGTATTTTACGGAAATGAATACAAAGCGTTATATCGATGTTATTGATAAATTAGTCCATAGTTATAATAATACTTGGCACAGAAGTATTCAGATGGCACCCGCTTCTGTAACCGATGAAAATGAAAAGGAGGCATGGAAAAATTTATATGGAAATCAAAATGAAACATTATCTAAACCTAGATTTCAAATAGGGGATACAGTTCGAATTAGCAGAGAGAAATTAATATTCGAAAAAGGATCTGAACAAAATTGGACGCGAGAGATTTTTACCATTTATCGCATTCTTCGTAGGGACCCACTGTATATAAAGTAAAAGACTTAACAGGAAAAGTAATTCGGGGTACATTTTATGAAGAAGAACTTCAAAAAGTAACGGATTCAGGCTATTATCCTATCGAAAAAATTTGAAAACACGAAAAAAGAATGGCAGGATTGAATATTTTGTACAATTTTTAGGGTATCCAAAAAAAATTAACATGTGGGTAAATGACGTGAAACATCTATAAAGTACGATCTATATCTACTTAATCATCAGTCGTAATAATGTCTTTCTACGTAACACTTGTGAGTGATAGCTCCAAGGATTTTTTTCCAGAAAATAAAATTTCACATTTTATTACACAACTTCCGACTCCTATTACTCTAAAGGGAGAATGGGAAATGGGATTAGTTGACTTTATTTATCCTCATACATGGTACAATATAAGAGAGGGTAATAATTTATTCGGTTTTGATCTGGGCGATGGGAAGTTGATAGCTAGAAAAATTCCTCAAGGATGTTACGAGTCCATCCCTGACATTTTAGAGGGAATGTACTTAGAAGATTTTAAGAACAAAATAGAGAATTTCATTACCATCCTGTTGTCAAAAGAGTGAAAATCAAGACAAAAGGACAGGCTAAAATTTTTTTAAATGAAGGTGTTTCTCTGAACTCCTTGGTTTCGAACCAGGGGAAATTAAAGGGAAAGTAGAAAGTCTTTATATCGCTGATCCTAATGCTTCGTTTCCCCTTATATATGTGTTTATTGTGATTTGGTAGAACCTCAAATTGTAGGTGATATTCAAGCTCCCCTTTTGAAAATTGTAAAAGTTGAAGGAAAAGACGGAGAAGTGGTGAATTCACACTATACAAGACCTCATTATGTTCCTGTCATACGCCAGTAATTTCAAACAATTAAATTGGTTCTTAGATTGCATTCAGGTGATTTAGTACCCTTTGAAAGGGGTAGAGTTATAGCGGTGGTCCATTTTCGCATGAGACAAATAGTATTAATTAAAAATAATGGAGGTATAAAGCTCATTCGGGGGGATCAAACTTGATGGAATAAAGATGCTCGTTCCGTATACTTGTTGTTTAAAACAATATGAAGACTATTTCATCGATCAAGCTGGCAATGGACTTTCTTATTATTAAGGTCAATCATTTCAAAAGGTATATGGCATCGGAGGACGGTTTAAAAGACTATTCCGTTCTGCTTTACCCTTTTTATCCCGAGGAGCCAAATCTGTTGGAAAAGAAGTTTTAAGAACAGGCACTCAAATAGCGAATGATTTATTAGAAGAACGAAATCTGCAAGAATCAGCTGAAGAGAGGGCAAAGGAAGCAGGAAGAATATTAGCAAAGAAGGCAATTAAAAAAGCAGATGATATGATCGGTAAAGGGAAAGCCTATAAAAGAAAGAAGAAACTTCCAAAATATCTCATTCAATCGAAAGTAAGGAAGAAGAAAAGACGTGATATTTTTGATACGCTGTAAAAATGGCATTTCTTTTGAAGGATTCTCCAGAATGTGCAAAATCCGAACTTAATTTATTTGCCCTTCCACCTACCCAAATGGTTATTGAAAGAGGTCATTGGGTTCAGTTTCATCCAATAGCAAACGTATCTGACGGAGGACCTATTGAATTCATCATTTCAGGAAGCGGTGAAGAGTACCTTGATTTATCTCAAACTCAACTTTACGTTAGAGCAAAATTTTAAAAAGTGTTGGAAAACTATATAATTACAAAAGAAAATAAAGTCGGCCCCGTTAATCTTTTCCTTCACTCTTTATTTTCTCAAGTGGCTATTAGTTTAAACGAGAGAATCATTTCATCTAGTAGTAATACTTACGCTTATAGAGCTATCATAGAAACTCTTTTAAACCATGGATATGTCAGCAATATTTCACAGCTTACATCTGAAGTTTATTATAAGGATACAGCGGGAAGAGAATGAGTATATATGATGAAAATGATAAGGACCCAAATGAAGGATTCAACAAACGAGCTTCATTATTCAAAAACAGCGCAACTGTTGATATGATGGGGCGACTTCATGTAGATTTGATAATCAAGATAGACTTTTACTTAACCTATATAGTGGATTTAAAGATTAAACTCATTAGAAGTAAAACAGAATTTTGCTTAATGGGAGATTCGGATTATAAAGTTGTTTTTGATCACATCTCTCTCTTTGTAAGAAAAGTACGTGTAAATCCAGGAGTTCTGATAGGACATGCAAAAGCTTTAGAGAAAGCAACAGCTAAATACCCCATTGACAGAGTTGTATGTAAAGTATTTTCTATATATCTCAATCCAGCTATTCATTCATTCAGGATAACGTTTTTTCGGGGCAGATGCCTAAACGATTGGTATTGGCTTGCGTGGATAATGATGCATTTAACGGAAACTATAAGAAGTCTCCCTTCGAATTCAAACATTATTATATGAACTTTGTTAGGGGTTTATGTAGATGGCCAACCTATGCCTCATCAACCATTAGAACTAGATTTTGAAAAAGATAACTACATTAGAGCATACCAGAATCTATTATTACAGTCTGAAGGTCTTTATTTATCGAGAACTGAATTTCTCCTAAAGGATATACATTATATCTGTTTGATTTATCACCTGATTTATGTAACGGGGAACATTTCAATTTGATCAAGTACAGTAACTTAAGAATAGAATTAAAATTTAATAAAGCATTGGAGCAAACAGTGTCTCTGATCGTTTTTGCTGAATTTGAATCCCTGATTGAAATTAACAAAACAAGAAACGTGCTCTTCGATTTTGGAAGCTAATGTGTGACGGGTGCTTACGCGTTTCACTAACCTTCTCTCACATCTTTAAAGACTTTATTTATTTTAACCAATCCCCGCCGAGAGCCAAAAGTGTGACTTATGCAAACAAGATAGCTTCGGGTTTAGCGAGTTCGAAAAAGATATAAAAGGGAGAAATGAAATGAAGAGATGAGGATGACTACGTGGTTTGATAGAGGAGATAACTACGAGGTTGATTAAGAAGGTGATTCTGAGAGATTAGTTTAACTAGTGGAAGTTTATTCGCCGGAGGAAGATTATTGAAATAGGTTCATTAATTCGGTTCGGACGGAACTGAAGATATCAAAGATTGAAGCCGCTCCTTAGATCCAGCCAGTATTAAAGAATCCTGCCTTTGAAAGATATCAGGTCTGTTATTTTCATAAATTAGATATAAATGCGTAGTTTGATTGTATGCGTTATTCTCCGTAGTTTCAGTTAGTGTTCCATCGTTCATAATTGAATTCTTATCGCGCTCCACTGTAATTTGTTGTTCTTAAAGTTTGATTAATATTTGTGTATTTCTATAATAAGAAAAATTTTTAATAAATAATATTGGTTTATTAATTAAGTAGTCGTTAATTATGAATCCAACATACCCGAATTTAGATAATATGCAAAGGGGAGTTAATAATCATAGGGGTAGTGAGAGACTACGACAAATGTATGCATCACAGATTCATCGAATTTTATCTAGAGATAGAGATGCGTCAAGATATTTCATTGGAGTTTTCCCATCAGACGAAATACCTCCCCCAAAGGAATGTACTACTCTAGTTATAAATACGGATACACGTGACCAAGAAGGATCACACTGGTTGGCGATGTATATTAAAGACAAGAAAATTTTAGAATTTTTTGATTCTTATGGATTCCCACCAGAAATGTACGGGGATCATATTTCTAAGTATGCTGAACAGTTTACGAATGTGAAATGGGATAAGAAATCCATTCAAAGTCTCACATCAAAAGTTTGTGGACTGTATTGAGTGTATTTTCTTTTAAAAATAAGTCGAGGTTATTCTATGGATTATGTGTTATATGAATTCTCTCGTAGTAAACTCAATGATTTTCGATTATATCAATATTTTAAAAAAAGATATAATGTAACATTAAATTTTAGATGGTGAATAAAAAAATATTTCTTATATTTTGTGTTTGTGTTATTATTTTTTTATTATAAGATGAATATAATTTTGCTTTGAAATTTAGAAGTTTTCCATATATTTAAATTTATAGAGAGTTTTTATTATTTTAAGAATAATATGAAAAAGAAATTTCATCAGTATTGCTCTTAACCTTAGTACTTTGCCTTCAAATCCATCAAAAATTTTCTAACTTTTTTCAATATTTTTAAATTTCTTTTCAATATTTTTTCAACATTTTTCAATTTTTTCAATATTTTTTAATCATATTAATATATTTTAGTGTAAGAAACAATAAATAAATAAATAAATAAAACAGATCAAAATGTTTTAAAATTTTTTTTATATATATTGAAGAACAAAAGCTACACTTAATATTCAATCCATGACAAAGGTTTTGCATACAATGTTTTTGTTTTCAGATATTTATTCTTAATATAACATGATGGAAATTTTTTTCTTTTTAAAACTTCGTTAAAAAATTCAAATCCCAAAGGTTTTTTTCCCTGTCCCTTACTAGATGAGTAATCAAATTTATAATATTTGTATTGTGTATAATTTTTCCATCCACTATTAGCTCTTTACAGGTGTCCAGTATATTTCTCCATGATTCTGCTGGATAAAGTTTAAAATTTTCTTTGGGATATTTTTGTATTTCCCTGGTGCTATATTTCCTATCTCCTCTTCAATTCTATCAGCGTTTACTTCATCTTTGGGGCGGGTTTCAACATGCTCTTTTGGTGATATGCTTGTAATGGTATTTGTCTTATCTTCAACCTTGTCTGTAGACTGATTTTGATAATTTTCTTGTTTTGTATCCACTGTCTCCATGATATCAGGATTTTTACTAGGATAGGGAAAGTTTACAAACTTCTGAAGAATTTGTAGATAAAGAGTTGCTTTTTCTTCATCCGTGATATTTTTCCTATGAAGAATGGCATGCATCTGTTTATCTAGTGTAGACAATTGGTCTTCAGCGAATTTTCGAATTCTTTCTTCAGGGACAAGCATAAATTTCTTAGTATGCTCCATTAAACAGATAAGATAAAACCGAAAGGGCAGCGGAAATTAAGAAACTTAGGAATCCTTCCCCCTTTTGAACTAACAAATGCCTCTTCTTATACAAAGGAACGGATCTATTCCTAACTTTCGTACGACCGTTTTAAAAGGGGCTAGATTTGATTTCTGACGTTTGGACAATGGAACATTGCCTTTTAAAGTATTCATTGCACATTCACATACGGCCTTTATCAAAGAGTTCGGACACTTTCGCAAAATTATTTTCTTAGTTTTACTCTTCGCTAAAATTTTTAAATGCTTAACATGTTGTTTAATCGACATGATTAGAGCAAATGTTGTATATCATACATTACAATCCTTTAAATACTATGTTTTTTCCCCAAAGAAATGATTGAAGTAAAACTAATTATTTCTGGAAGCATTATTATCGAGGAACGTAATTTTTATCCTCAGGAAAGATATTCGTACGCATGCGTAATTTTTCATCAGTTTCAGGTTTCAAATCGATAAATAAATATCCATATGGACGAGTTGTTGCATTGTTATAACTTTCAAGAAAATTTTTGATTTTAATGGATACATTTGTCTAGCTAAACAGGAAATTTGTTGTTTGTCTCTAACGCTTTTGAAGCAACACAAATAAGAAGCATTTAAAGAAACATTCCTCATTTCTCGACCTTTATGAAAAATGTTCTGAACAATAAAGATAACAGATATATTTTTATGATGACTTCCCTTTGTAAACAAATTAGATAATTTTTTATCATCCACCCAATTCACTCATTAAATCATATAGTATTATAAGAACATTTATCATATTTTCTATATCATGGGGTATACCTTCATGAAATTCAACTTCAAGTATTTCATTAAAAAGTTCTTGATAAGCGCCATAACACCAAATGACTTTTGGAGGGAAAGGCTTGATTATTTTTTTTATCTAATAAACGTTTTACAAAATAAGTTTTACTAGAATTTGAGGGACCACATACTAGCATAGAAAAAGGATGCATCATGTAGGGGAACTTCATTGCAAATCAGAAGACATTTTTTAGGACACTTTCTTTATATGTTCATGATATCATTATAAAATTATCCTTAAAGTAAATTATAAAAAAGTACAAATAAAATCAATATACAAAAATAAACATTTTATTTACACACAAAGTATCATATTTTGAAATTATAAAAATAATCCGTAATAATTCAAAACGTATATAGTAGGTTTTTAGAAATAGATATACATAATTTTTCACTTTGGTATATACAGAAAAATACAGCAATAAAACAAAAATTACTTTTGCTCACAATTAATTGAGTAATGTCCTAAAGCTAAAGTGTTTATTTTGTTATTTAGCAAGTGCCTTTTTTCATCGTGTGCAGAAAGAGCAAGCTTGTTCAAAGTCACCGTGTAAATGTTATGATTCACACATCTAATTAAATTCATTGAAGAATACAAATTAATATCTTCCAGTAAGCATCTTCGATAATCTTCAAAATCTATTTTTTTTCTCCAAAGTTGATTTCTTCAAGCCTTTCAGTTTTTTTATCGTATGACAGTCCTCCACTTTAAAGGAATACATTTTCGAACGCAAACCTATAAACTCAGTCATTATTTTACCGCACTTTTCGTCTTTCATTTTACCTAACACTTTTTTGTTTATAGGAGGAATCCCATATACATTATTTGTTGGGTATTCTGAAGTATTAAAGAGATCTATATTTTTTTTAATATCACTATAAATATCATCGCATTTTATATCGTAAATGAAGCTATCGGTATCGGTATATAAAAGTTTTCCATTTTCTCCGTAGCATGCTTTCATCTTATGGTAATGAAACTCATACATCAAAGTTTTAGAAATATCGAGTATCGACATCCCTACTGCTATGGGCTTATTCAATGTTAGTGAGGTTCTCCCCCATATGAAAAGCTGCTAAATTCTCACAGAAAATTGTCCTATCTTTAAAATTTGGTTTAGATATTAATTTTTCTGCCTTTTCCCCATTACTGCTCAGACGAATATCCACACGCTTTCGTATGTTTTCCATTGTTTTCCCAAAAATTGCATTATTCATTGTAGAAATTTTTCTCGAATTCGTTCTCAGCTTCAGTGCGGAATTGCGTATTCATTTTTATATGTGACTGAAGCCAGGATTCTTGGTGGAATTCTAAAATTTTATGCACTTTCAAAATTAAACCTAATTTTAAATATTGTTTCAAATTCCTGATATGCACTACATAATTTGTTTTAGGGTATAATGTGGTTAATAATTTCTTTTCTTTACATCCGGGGGGTTCTGAAGATTCAGGGGCTAATGGTAAATCCGAGTGATAATCATGTAGAGATTCCGGATATTCTAAATCCACTTCGTGGATGTATCCTTTTTCACCACTCTCATCGACGTGATCGACATCTAAGAAATTAACCCACTTAAAATTATTCAAAGGAAGTGGTTGACTCATAGCCCAACCGTAAAGATTATTAGCGTCCACGTATAACAAAATGTTTTGCTGTTTATTAGGTTCAAAATTTGGGAGAAACTTATTATTTGCCCTTGCATACCGATTAGAGCATTGTGAGATCCCACCTCGTATACCCTTTTCTATGAATAAATACATATCATAGTCCATCAGCAATTCAATTTTTACTTTGGTCAGTTTCAGCAGTGAATCCCATGAAAGACCTGGTGCAGTGTAATACCACACTGGATCCAAATTGTAAGCTCTTATGCACACGCTACGAAAATTCTCAAAAATATCGCTTAAAAGAAGAACATCGGTTTTTACATACAAATCTGAATAATCTCCTAAATTTTTAATGTTAAATGCATTCCACACGTGATTTGCATGCTGATAATCATCATCGGTTATATCTTTATCGTTGAGACGACTATAAAATTTCTCTTTGGGGGTAAACATGTAGCATTCAGTTTTTCAACATCTGATACATAATCATAAGGGAAACATCCCTTTCTCATATAAGTAGTGATACCTTATCATCTGAAATAAATGATCTCACATTTCTAAATTGATTAGATTTTAGGTTTTTCGCTAACTTCTCCAAACTACTAGGCATAAATCTACAAGAATCTAAAAACCTAATAGAGAATCTTTTACTAATTTTTTTGGAAAAAGAAATGTATTTTTCAGTATTTTCAGGTATCACATTTATATCATAAGCTCTTTGATGAACAAATGAGAATCATAACCGGATAAATTATGAAATATAATAGGTAGAAAGTTTGGTACTTTAAACTTTAAATTACAGGAATTATGTGCAGGACCTCTGTAAACACCTGTTAAGTGGCAGGTGTTGAACATTTGCTGGAGTGCTCAATCTCTGACGAGATCATAATCTCCTTTCTTTTCGAGTTGGGTGGTAAGCTTTCGTCTCATAGTTTGCCCTTTTTGTTATAACTTGAAATGTAAATAATTCCATGTGTAGGATGAGATAAAAAATCTTTTTGTCGGGGGGTAGGGGGGGGTGTCTGAGTGCCGATGAGATGTCTGAAAATTGGGGGAAAAGACAGGTGGTTCAGAATGGCTCGGAGGAAGATAAAATCTTCGGAGGTACGAGAGCAAGCTTTCCTATTGGCCGGGCAACTCGACTCCCATTGGGAGGTCCAGTGTACTCGGAGGCGTGTTTGAGGTTTATCTGTGAGTTTGTTAGAGTAGAATCAACTACTCATAATTTTTCATTATATGCTCGTAGAAAACATCTATCCTGTCTTTTCCCTTGGCCGTTCTTAGCTGTTTCCCCAATTCCAAAAGGAATGGGTAATCAGCGAAGAGTTTTTTAATTTCGAAGACGGCGTCCATTATTCCGAAGGGCTTTTCATTTGTGTTTTCGTTACTTGTGGGGTCGGGGGGGGGGGAGTTTTGGCTTTGGGTTGTTGTCTGTGTGTCGGGTTGTGAGGTATTTTGTTTAGGTATTAATTTTGTGCCTTGGAGGGCATCGGCATAGGACAAATCCTTTGCCGTGACATTATTGGTTTGAAACAAATTCCTATTTTCGTTTATATTCTGTACTTGATCGGTTTTCTTTTTAATTTGAGGGTATTTGGGGCAGCTAAATGAGCTGGCCAGGTGGCCCACCTCTTTGCAGTTGATGCATGTTGGTTTTTCCATTCTCTCCTTAATGTCGCAGTCCTTTGTTCTATGCTCCTGCCCGCATTTTAGGCATCTAGTGCGCATATGGCAATATTTGGACGAGTGATTAAACAGGTTACAATTGTAACACTGAGTAATCCCCGGCCGTCTGTTAAATGTGTCTATTTTTATCATTAGATGGCAGCAGGTCTTTAGTTTAAATATGTCAGGGGAATCAGGTCTAATGGTAAGCAGTGGCAGTGATCTCGCACTTTCCAGTCCTCTTTCGTGAAATTACCACCGCAGATGTAACAATGAGTAGACGTGTCAGCATCTTGCTGCTCTTTCGTGAGGGGGATCATAGGCTTTTTATTTGAATAAAGATATTCAATTTCATTTGCTTCCTTCGTCACGACTTCCATAAAAACCTTAGCAGCATCGCTTCCTCTATATACAATAGGATATTTATATATACCATCCATATAACATATATAAATACAAAAAGTATATGGTTCATGTTTTTGATATTTCACAGTAAAAGAGTTTGTAGAAGAAGTTTCACAAGATGAGATTGGCTTTGTAAGACATTCAAAGTCTGCGGAAGCAACTAATGGGATTTTTACAGAGTGCTGAAATTTTTTTAAAAAAGCAATTTCTCTCTTTGGGCATTTCAATTCTAACACTATCGTGTGAATTACAATTTTCCCTATGTTTTATAAGAATATTTTCTGAAATAAAATGTTGCAAGCAGCGATGGCAGATGTATGTTTTATGGTGGAAATTGCTTAGTTGACTTGAAACAAGTCTAGATAAAGATTTTATCCAGCAATAATGAGAATTATTACTTGAGTTTTTTACATACATCAGGTCGAGATGCTTATTCCTTTCAATTTTGGTAGTTAGGAGAGGAAATACTTTATTTTTTTCATTTAAACCGTACACATTTATCGATATATTATTCTTTTCTTCAAATTTCTTTATGACTTTTAAGGGAGGCGGGAAGTTTATTCCAGTGAAATCTAAAGAGTTAGAAAAATTGCTATATTGTTGTGTGCGGTATGTATGCTCCTTCACCGGGAATAGTGCTGATAGTTCGGCCCATTTAAAACAAAGATTATCATCGTTTTGAACATTTATCACAGCATGTTTCTTTTTTATTATAGCTGGTAAATCAATAAATGAAGAAGCATGTAATGGGTTAAATTTGTTAATTCTTATTTCCAAATACAAGATTGAATATAGACTCCAACCGGATTCTTTTTCTTGGACATCGGCGGTCTCCGCTAAAAGCTTATCCACAATAGAATAGTAAAGTTCACTAATATTTGTTTGAGTAAGAATGTGATATAATTTTTTGTTTTGAAATTTTTTCCCTCGGTGACAATCCCTGTATTTGAAGCTTTGGAATATTTACACATTAACATGCAATTACCTTTTAGTTCATTCTTTTGCAATTCTTTTAATATTATATCCAGAAAACATCCTGTTCTTTTGAATTTAAGAATTGCTTTATTTCAAGGAAATTATCACTATTTTCTAAATGTAGAGTTTTTATTCTGCTTTTAAAAGCGCTCTGAATCACAGCAGATGATTTTAATAAAGGTAGCTTCCTTACCTCCTTATTGTTTTCATTTGAAGTGCTGGGTGCTGCGTCGTCCTTTCTATAAGATGCATGAATTTTCAAATGACGAATTAATCCATGGAATGTCGAACAGTTTTTGTTGCACACTGGGCAAATGAAAGAAGATGTTGGAGCAGGATTTTCCTTCTCTGGATGGGGCATTCTGCTTGATTCACTGGAAGAAGTACTGGCAGTGGTCTCAACAAAGGGTTGTCCGTGGGCCTTTAAATGGTGTCGCTTTAGGCTGTCCATTCTCTTAAAAGTATTTCTACAAGCTGGGCAGGTAAACGAAGTCGCTGAATGTGTTGATTTTACGTGACGAATCAAGTTTTTTTTAAAGAAAAAAGTTTTTTGCACTCTGGACATGCAAAGTCAATTTCCTTGATTGTTTGAAGGGCTCATTCCATTGTGTATTGCTGATATCACCATAATCCATTTCAGCCAATAAATTTCCATCAATAGGAATATCAACCTCGTTAAATATTTGTTCTAATTTATCCATAGTTCATATAATTATTAAATAACTTAAATCCTTTAAACTCAAAATGTGCTATGAAATCTAGGGTTATAACAGAAGGAAGTAATTTTTCCCCCTAAAGAGCGTATGAAATTCAAACAGTAGGTGCAAAGCTACAAGAGCAAGTGTGTAGAGTCTAAAGAAGTTGGTATTTATACATCGCGTTGCCAAAACCAAAATGTAATGTTATCTTTGACACGTTATCGATTATTTGCAGAGGGGAGTTATTTCCATGCTTAACTAAAAAGAACTGATCTGAATACTTTCGTAAATATTCAATAGATTAAACTTAATTAACTACTATTAATTAAGTAAAAATACGAATCGCCTATCATTAAAAACATACGAATGTTCTCAAAGCCCCCCCCCCCCAAATTATATTGATAGAGAAGACCCCTTACCATACGAGAAAGGATTGGAATGATTCATCTTCTACAAAAATATTTATTTTTTGCAATTATTGTTTGCTCTTAAGTAAATTAGAAAATATTATTGAACTCTATTGTTGCTTTTATAAAATGTATTAATTGAAAAATCAATAGTAATGTAATTAGTCAATGAATCCACAACATTTCAAATTTTCATTACGCATGCGTAGAACGTTTTTCAGATAAGGACGTCAAGACCGTTATCACACCCTTTCCCCAGTGGTTCCGCCGTGGTAGGGGGCGAAATTTTTTCCACCCCCTTTCTCGCGGCTCCCCATAGCTCCACAGCTCCACTGGCCCAGAATCGGTATATTTTAATTACTAAAGAATGTGATTTTTCTATATTATATGTGTTCAAATTTATTGAAAATTCTACATTTTTTGTGCAAAAATTACGGAAAATTTAAATGATAAGTTACAAAATTTTAAAATAAAATATTGTTTTTTGAAATGTTAATTATATCTAGTTTTGAATTTATAAATACTTCGTATAGTTCTTAAACTATAAATCAAGTGAATATAGTACAAAGAGGATCTTGAAAATTATTCTAAATTAAAAACACAGCTTGTAAAATAGACATTTCGTTTTTCCTAACAGCATTTGAATGCTTATGAATAACTCTATATGTTTATTACTCTGTTTATTCTATTTTAAAATAAATAAATATTCATATGTATGAATACAAAAACAGAGATTATTTTGTTATAATTTTTAAAAACAGAGTTCCATTTAAATTAGACATCAAATTAACTTCTTAAATTCATCAAAGACATTTTCTTTGTGTATTTTTATAGCAATAAAAATATGTGTAAGGAATTCTGTAATATCCTGTAATAATGATGTTCAAAGTGAAGTAAAAATACTAAAACTTATAGACATAAAACTTTGGTATTTTAAATGGAAGAAGGTGTGAATCGTTGATAATACGTGTTGATAAAGTAAGAAAAGAGTAGTTAAGAAGACTTTTAAATAATCTAGAATTTCAAATTTACAAATTTAAAACCGAGAAATGATGCAAAATAATCCAATTAATAATGGTAGGGCTTTATATTGTATTAAAAATTGTTATTTTACTATCATAGATGAAAATATCTTTATTTGCAATTTTCTCAAAATGCTTTTTTTGGTGATTCTGGTACACTTTTCTGAAAATCTACTTTACCTATAGATCTGGTATTTTGTATACTATTAGATCCACGCATTTTCAACAAAGTGAACGAATTTTTTTCAAATAAATATTCATAAATTTTAGATATAGCACAATTTTTGCATGAAATTTAAAGGAAATTTAAATCACTAAATTTAAAATTTTTTATAATTCTTATAAATTTATTTTTGAAAATTTCATTTCGTTCATTTTATGGATGGTTATATTTGCAAAAACCCTGTACAATTTTATAGCTATATATACAGTGAATTTTATGCAAAGTGTACCTAAATGTAAGAACATGCCTTAAAAATATATATATATATATACATTGATTAATTATATTACTCATACAGATTTATTTGTAACTTAAAATGGAATTTTTTTTTACATTAAAAAGTACAGAAATATGCAGATAATTCAATGTGAAAATTTTACTTCCGTTGGTTTTAATTTAAGTAAGTGAGAACCATTTAAATTAGGTGCAAAAAAAGTTCATTTTTCCTTGTCGCAGACGTCCCAGTTACCTTAATACTTTTTAAACAACGAATATTTTAAAAGATTGGACTTGTCACATAAATAAATTAAAAATTGAATTACACTGGTGTGCAAAAATTAAGGACGAGACGGTTTTTTCAATATAACTTTGTACAAAAGCATTCCAAATCAACACATTTAATACCGTAAGATCCCCAATACGAAAGGACATGAGTAATGTAAGCAACACTTACTAAAAGAGAAATCAGAGGGATAAAAAGAAGCTTTATTGAAAAAGTAGCATGGAGCGCAATGCGACTGAAGGCCGAAACATCCCTGTGATGGGTGTCCAGCAAGAAATATCCGGTCTTTAGTAGGGGATATGATCTCCCCTGACTGCTAGGCAGGTTTCACAGCGTCTGCCCATGCTGAGAATGAGGGTGTCAATGAGTTGTTGAGGCATTGCTGCCCATTCGTCTTGCAGCGCCAATCGAAGCTCCGGAATCGTTACTGGTGGTAAAGTACGAGCAACCAAGCGTCTGCCTAGAAAATCCCATACATGCTCGATGGGATTGAGATCCGGAGATCGTGCCGGCCAATCCATACGTTCAATATCCTCACTCTCTAAGAGCTGTTCGGCAGCTACTGTGCGATGACATGGTGCATTGTCGTCCATGAAAAGGAACTGCGGACCCATAGCGCCTCTAAAAAGACGCACATATGGAAGAAGAATCTCGTTACAATAACGGGTCCCGTTGACTGAACCTGCGTCGAAGATGTGAAGGTCTGTACGACTACCAAGCATGATGCCTCCCCAAACGAGAACACCGCCACCTCCATACCTGTCCCTTTCAATGATGTTCGAGGGATGATTGCGGCTTCCCCGCTCTCTCCAGATGAGTATGCGATGAGAATCGCTACTCAGACTGAATCTGCTCTCATCTGTAAAGAGTACTCGTCCCCATTCATTGTATCTCCAATTCCGGTATTCCCGGCACCACAGAGAACGCCTTCTCCGATGGGCAGGCGTTAGAGGTACACACCGTACAGGGCGTCGTGGAAACAGACCACCACCGTGCAGTCTTCTGGCAACGGTAAAACGCGATATCGGTCGTCCAGTCACCTGTGTCGTGTGTCTAGCGATTTCTCCCGCTGTCTGCCGCCTGTTTCTTCTGGCCTGTAAGGCAATATACCGGTCATCTGCGGGTGTGGTTCCTCGTGGACGACCACTACTGAACCCCCGGATAGCTGTTCCTGTAGTTTGAAATTGTCTCCAAAGTCGTGAAACGATGCTGTGAACAATTCCGAACTCTGCAGCCACACTTGTCACACTGCGACCTTCCTCCAACTTCCCAATGATTCGACCTCGGGTAAAAGCATCCAGATGTCGTCTAACAGATTGATTATTCGCCATTTCTCGCTGAGGCAGCAACTCGGTGTGATTTTAACTGCTATACGGTGTGCAATCTCTTTGCCAGAAATACTAATCTTACACCGACAACATGCTTTACTACTCAGACACTCCCCCATTACGTCTACCTGCATATCTGCGCATGTGCTACCGTACATCACCTCACTTAATCTCCTGATTGGTCTTTCTGTCCGCTCTGCCTCTTCGTTCAGCTGATATGCTAATTTTTCGACTTCGTCCTTAATTTTTGCACACCAGTGTATTTCTACAAATAGAAAATTGGGTTTTGCATTCCTTAGATTAAATTTCCATACATATTTTTAACACCTAAATTTCATAAAAATCCGGTTAAATTTAGAACTGTAACAAATGGTTTTAAAACATGTACTACTACTGCAGGCAAAATGCTGTATAAAAAAAATTCATCAATAAGCAATATAATAAATCTATAATTAAAAATAGTAAATATATTATATATTTTTTTAAAAATAAAAATATTTATTCAGTTTATAGTTATGATTTTGAAGATCTTTTCAATTCCATCAATATCAATGATATTGTTAAGGTAATTTTAGAAAATCATAGTAATTATAATACTACTATTAATTTACAAAAATTTAAAACTCTCTTAGATTTAGTCTTAAAAGAAAACTGCATTAATTTTAATGGTCCATTGTATTATCAAACTCAAGGTGGCCTGTTAGCAGCAGTTTGGCTAATTTATATTTACATTTTTACGATTATAAATATATAACTAATAATGATTATTACATTTTTAGATATATAGATGATCTAATTATTTTTGGTAAAAATAATAATGTTAACTCCAAAAAATTAATCCAGTTAAAACTAATTACTTGGTTGTATCGATGTATATTAAGGATTATAAACTACACAGTAATATTTATGATAAAAGAGATGATTTTAATTTTAACATTCTGAAAGTGCCATACTGGAATTCGAATTTATCAATATCTATATATAGAAATACTATTTTTAACTATATTTATCGTAATAATGTATTATAGTTAGTGATAAATCTAATATATATTAAAATTTTAATAACTTTATTAAACATTGTATTGAACATGGATACTCTGCTAACTTTCTTCACAGTTTTATTTCTAATAGTTCTCAGTGAAATGACAATATGTAATAATAATAGCATTTTAAATTAGTTGTACAGTTAATCTACAGATGGCGTCACATGTTAAATAAATCAATAATATATTTTATTTAAAATTAATTGTATATGTGTGGTTTGTAATTTTATTTTCTATAAATTTTAAAATAATATTTCGAATTTTTAAATGCATAAAAAATAGACTTAATGTTATTTTATACTAATTTACGAATTTTATGCGTTACTGATATACTCCTTTCTATCGCGCAGGAAAAATGGTTGTTGATGTACTCAAGTAGTAAGTTTTTATAACTAGTTTTTTTAGCATTGATTTTAACATATACCAGTAATTATTATAGGCTATAATTTTATCGTTTTATGTTAATAGATTGTGGTTTTATTTGTAATAGTTAAACTTCTTCTGATATTCCTTATTTTCCCGTATTGGCAAAAACAGGTGAAGGTTGGCTAGCCGCTAAACTTTGTTTAAATCTGCAATCTTGATTCATAAGGCCAGGAGTGTTTGCTAGAGTGCTACTGTGGTTAATATTTTTATTATCTTGACTTGTTATCTTATGTTTTATATTTATATTGTGTATATCTATATATATAAAGGAGAAAAGAGCGACTCACTAACTCACTGACTCATCACGATATCTCCGGAACTATTCAACCTTCAGACTTGAAATTCTGTAGGCATGTTCCTTTCATAGAGTGGATCCGCTAAGAACGGATTTTGCGAAATTCAAACCGCAAGGGGTGTTAAGAGGGGTGTTAAGGGGATTATAAATAATTATTTCCATCTTTAAACTACTCGACCTACCTGCTTGGAAATTTGTAGGCATGTTTCCTTCATGGAGTAAATATCCGCTACAAAATGGGTTTTGGGAAAATTGACAACAAGTGGCTTTGCGGGGTGTTAAAGGGCGTTATAAGTAATTATTCCAATTTTTAAACTGTTACACTTACAGTCTTGAAATTTGGTAAGCAGATTCCTCTCATAAGGTAAAGATCTGCTACAAAATGAATTTCGTGAAAATCAACCCCCAAGTTTCATTTCGGGGTATTAAGGGGAGTAATAGAGAAATATTTCCGTTTTTAAACTATTAGATCTACCTGATTGAAAAGTGGTAGGCACGTTCCTTTCATGGAATAGAGTTCCTCTAACAAAGAGTAAAACGAAAGGTGACTCCCAAAGAGGGTTGCGAGGGGTCAAAGAGAGTTATGTTCCTGTTATTGAATTGTTAGACCCACATACTTGAAATTTGTTAAGCATGTTTCTTTTGTTGAACAGGGATCCACTACGAATGCATTTTTCGGAAATCAATTCCTGGGGGAGCAGGGGGTTACTGGTGCGTATTGGCAAAAAAAAAAAAAATTTCTTTTTTCGAACTACAAGGACTATAATTAATGAAATTTGGTTTGCATTTTTCTTTTGTTGAATTGAAATCTGCTAAGAACGGGATTATTTTGGAGAATGACTCTCAACGGGATTACGAGGAGTATCGACAGCAAAAATTTCGTTTGTGCTGTAATCTGGCTTGCATGTTTATTTTAGGGAGTAGACATCCCCCGAAAATTGATTTTGCGGAAATCCACTTGGTTATACGGTTATAAAAGTACAAATATCATTTTATACTTCAGTTTTAGAGATTATTAGAAACTAGAAATTAGAAGTTCTGTCCTTTTTTTTTGTATCAAGAGGCGAGAGCTACAGAAAAATATTTTTTTCAATATAATTGAATTTTTAAAATGCTAGGACTTAGATATCAATAATTTATATATATACTAGAGCTACATGGCCCAGGGTTGCACAGGCTTTCTCGTTTAAAATTTTCCCTTCTCTTCACAAAATTATCACTTCTAATATTCTTTTCCGAAAATAACTTTGACTGCTTAGTTTTTTTCCCTTCCACTTAGCCCGGTATTGCACAGGTTTTTACCGAGTGTATAATTTAATCCCCATAGGAATGTCCTGTTCCCCTCATGGCGATAGCACTTTGTGTGTGTGTACGCGCGCAATGTGAGTGGTTTCTATAATTATGTCATTAA
The DNA here is from genome assembly GCA_019973975.1 of Trichonephila clavata. Taxonomy (NCBI): domain Eukaryota; kingdom Metazoa; phylum Arthropoda; class Arachnida; order Araneae; family Nephilidae; genus Trichonephila; species Trichonephila clavata. Next base: position 68,631 of record BMAO01003448.1, read on the forward strand.
AATTCCCTTTGTTCCACTTCTTTTCAATGTAAGACAAATTCCCTTTGTTCCACTTCTTTTCAATGTAAGACAAATCCCCCCCCCCTCCTTTATAGCCCGGCGTTACACGGGCTTTTCTGAGTGTAAAAAATTACTGTTCCCTCTCTCCTCTCTTACAGATAAAATTTTTCTTCAAATTTCGATCAGACTTATAAAAAGCAATACTGCTTTAATCAGATAATTATTGATTTATAGCATTGAAAATGAAGCGATTTTGATGCTAAGATTAAAACAAAAAAATTTTAATTATTTTTTAACTATAGTTAGTTTCTAAGAATCCAAAGTAATAAAATAATTTCAGATTTTCATTAATCGATCAATTGTTTCTAACAGTTAGCTTAAAAAATGTCTAAAATCTAATGATGTTTCATTCAAAATAATAGACGAACTATTTTATTTTTAAACAATTAGTTTAGTAATAAAATAATAGAAATACTCTTTGGTTTTTAAAAAATATATTAATTTGGATCCTTTATCGATAGCTGTTGCAACGATTGCTTTTTTTTCTTGAAGTTTGAATGTTAGATTAAACATTTATTTAAGGGTAAGAAAGAAAAAACACTGTAGGAGGGAAAAACCTAGAAATCTGTTTACATTCACTGAAAGAAAACATTCCAAAAGGAAATATTACTATCTTATAAAACATTTTGCTATTTTATTATACTTTTATAGTTTTTCATTCCACTGCGTTTAGTAAATTATTTAAACACGTATCTGGATGAAAAAAAGTGTATTATACAAAACTAACATATTCATTGTTTTAACAATAATTTCCTTCTTAGTTCCCTAGCCAAAATACCCTTTCTTAGCACGGGATAAATTTTAAAATAAATAAAATTCAGCATTTTTTTGCAAACATGATATATTTTCAAGAGGGTAGAGCCATTGCAAGGGAGTGAGTCCAAAAGTTAAAAATAATTTTTTTAATGAGTGTACACATTGTAATTTGGCTTCACAGTGAAGAATGATTTCATAAAAGCATATATTTGAATGTAAGAGAGAAAATTAACATGCTAAAAGGGTAAATAGAAATGAAAAAGAATGAAAATATAAATAAAAATTATAACAGAAAAGTAGCAACAGAAGTATGTTTCTGGTATGGGAACTATGAGTGAAATAACCTGAATAGATAAACCAAAAGAAAAAATTAATTATGATAAGCCAATTTCACTAAAATATTATCATAAATAACATAAATTCGAAAGCCTTCAACTGGAAAAAAGTTAAATTAGTACAAATTAAAATTTTAAAAAATGGATAAAATAGGCCTATATTATAATCTATTACATTAAATTTTCTGTAGCTTTAAATTAGTATTAAATGAAGAATGGATGCAACTATCTCTAATATCTATATTACATTTAATATAAAATTTAGATGAAATACAACAGTGAAAAAATTAAATTAGTAAGAAAGAACCGAAATAATAAGTAACAAAGAACAAACAAATGAGGAAAATACATTGATAAATAATTTAGTGATAATTGAAATATATATATCATATATGGACAGCTTGTTAAGTACAAAGTATATGATCTTCATAAAACTAAATGAGGAACATATTATCAGAAGCAAAGTTAAACCATGATGCCATGAGACGTAAAATCCCATCAACACTGCATTATAAGGAAATCCAAAGAGAAACATGAGAAAATTATATCAAGCTGCATCTTTTTTCCTCAAACATTTTTGAATTACAAATGGTATAAATAGATTTATATATGTGAAGATTGTCAGCAGCAAAATTGAGCGATGATGCCTTATGACAAAAAATCTGATCAACATTGATTGACATCTGATCCGTTTTCCTATAATGATGAGAACATGGTATTTGCTCATGAAGGAAGAAAAGCAATAAACTTTTTTTCAACCAAAGAAAATGTCAGAGAAATCAAAGAATGTATCAAATCTTTAAAATCTATATGAACAGATTGTCAGAAGGAAATTTATACCATGATGCCACACGACAAAAAATTGCATTAACTCTAAATTTTGAAGTGCAAAAGAAAATTGCTTTGTTGTGCGTTCAATCCCATCCATAGTTTCCGTGATGAATAAAGTAAAAATCCTTCGGGTCACTATTTTAGATATGAGAGTCCTGTTAGTGGGACTGTAATCATATGTTGGGGCCCCGTATCATTAATACGGCAATAGCTACACCCCCTGTTAATACATAAGTACCTCATAATCTAAGATTCAGTTTACGAAAAGCTTCACAAATAATTTTTTGGCTAAAAAACTAACTGAGTCACGGTATCACACAATTAATGTAAACTACAATAAGTAAGAAAATTATAGTTCAGAAAATAAACAAATATAAAACTGTGGGACACTAAAATAGCAATTATAACAATTTAAATTAAAAGGTTATCTAAAACAGAAAAATTAAGCCTTAATTTTGATGAAATTACAATAACCACAGTACTGAACAAACAAAACACTCACGGAAAATCTTCAATATGAGAAATTGAAATATGAATAAAATAAACAAATAAATATATAACATAGCATTCAGAAATTATGGCATTCATTCAAACCAAAAAGCAACCATAAATAGATAAATAAAGATATGATTTTGATGAAACTACCATAAACAGCTCAGAAAAAAAGAACATGCCAGATAATCTTAAATGTAAATAAAAATTAGTATTAGCATTCGTATTCTTGTGCATTAGCATCACTGCAGCCAAATTGGCACCACGCAAATTGTGCTATTTCCCACAAATATCTTATTGATATTTTTTTCATGTAAAATGCGTAAAAATCTTTGTTTTGATATGAAGGAGCGATTCGAATTGCACCAATTTGGCTGTGGTGCCGCTAATAGATAAGTACCTAAAATTCTAACTTAAATCACGATGTTGACAATCCAAATTGGTTTGAATTGAGTGTCATTTTATTTTGTTCTAGGCTAGATTTTTGAACTATTTTGCTACACCGATGAAACAGGGAATTAGCTAATAAAGGAACAAAAGAGCAATTACCTTTTTCAGACTAAATTGCCACGCCATTAAAATAGAAATGTACCACAAAAGTGCACAGATATTCATGCAATGATTTAGTTCCAGTTTTTACTTACTTTAAGGCCGACTAAACATCGAAACATCGACTGTTGCATCGAAAAACATCGAAAGTCGGCTGTTGCCAAACCCTAAAAAAAATTTTTAAAAAAACATTTTCGTACGACGATTTTTTTTTTAAAAAAAATTTAATTCCTTCACAAAGAGTAAAAAAAAAACCGAATAAATACAACCATAAATAAATATATTTACAATTAAATGTGCAACAATCTCCCCCAAAACTGCTTGAAACATTAATTTTTGCAGAGTTCAGACTTGACACGTCTGATGACGTCATATCTCCATTTAGCAGAAAAATCACTTAAAAATTGAATTTCAAAAAAATATAAAGCGAATTTCGAAAAAACCTCTTTGAGGTTAATAGCATAATGACCTACAACTTCTACGTGTCAAGTTTCACACTTCTGTGTTGCTTAATTTGGCCGGAAAAGCTGGGGAAAAAAACTTTCTTTTATATGTATAGATAAACAGTATATATTAAAAAAACATCGTGTCCCCTGCGAAGCGGGTGGGTAACGGCTATTATATATATGTGTGTGTATGCGTATATATATATATTTATTAGTGTGACATATATATATATATATATATATATATATGTAATATGGCGATGTGTTGTAATGAATACTTATATGATGAGGCATAATAAATATTATCCAAGAGGCAGTCATGGGGTTGTTCAAATCTGTTTAATTCCACATCTTAAGCACATAAAACATTACAGGGACGATACAATACACTCACACACACAAGCTCCAGCCGGCTACATGTTTACGCAGACAAAATACAGAAACGAAAGAGTTGGTCTCCAGGAATCTCGCTATTTATAGGCAGCTTAAATCACGTGATCTGTGTGGGTGGATAAATGTAGTTTAAAATCCTCTCGTTAGGTGGCTGGTTAACTTATTACTAAAACGTTGGTCCTGAAGGGATGGACCAAAGGTAATTAAAAGTTATTAAGAATAATTAATGGGGATTATTACATTTTCTCCCTCTGCAAGACACGTGTGTGCGCTGGGGCCCTTAGTACACACCCGTATCCTACAGAGATATTAATTTTAAAATTTAAATTTAGATTAATATTTATTTTTAAACTTCCCTTCACTTTAACACATGAAAATGATTTGGAACAAGGAGAATATGTGGTTATAAAAGTATGAAACAAATATGCATTAATAAATTGTAAATATAAAATTGTACAATACAAAAATATCAAAATAAGATTATTAAATACTTGAAATACAATGAAAACAAAAAATAAATTTTAAAAATAATTGTAAATGACACCATCCTGTAAAAGTATTAGTTGGTACATATGAAATTAGTTCTTTCTTAGTCTAGTTTGTGAAGTAGTTGCTCTGCCCAAGTTAGCTAGACTTGGCAAGGTTGAGACGTGTCCGGACACTTGAAGCTGTAAATATGATAGGCCAGAGGCCTCAGTAGAAGAATGTTGTATCTTGTTTGGGATTTGTTGAGTACCAACAGGGTTCCCCGAGCTCTGAGAAGCAGTGTTAGTAGCCAACGATGAGTCACAAGTAAATGGGGTTTAAAAGGCATACACTTATGTCCACTGGTATGTAAAAGGAATGGTCTGGCGCAAATACTGCATGGAGATGATGCTTTGGAAGCAGTTATGTACCACCTTTTTAATATGAATTCACAAAAATACATTTTTAAAACACAGAAAAAAATTAAAATATAAACTTTCTTTTTTTTAAAACTGATCTAAAATTGCATATAAGAGCACTGAGGGTAAAAAGAGGCTGAAAAGAAACAAATTAGGATGACCCACGCCTTGCACAATCTTTAAGACAAGTTTTCCTTCTTATCGTGTATATGCTGCACAATAACTTCAAAAACAAATATCCCTAGACTGGAAATTGCAAGTCGACCAGAGATTTTTTTTAAAAACTATTCATAACTTATTTTTATTTACATAAAACTTTTATTCTGACAAAGGGACGAGTATGGAGGCAATATATAGTATATTGACAATCAAAGGTGTATTCCCTTGAGGTACTCACTATGCACAATCCTTACAAAACCCTTATAATTTATTCCAAATGTAAACATTTGCTCATTTATTTATTAATATTTTCTCAGCCTAAGTGCTCACAAAACCATTATTATTTCATACACATTAAAGTTGTTGATTTTCATATCACAAATAAATTGTATCATTCTAATAAAGAGTAAATCTAATAGAAACCAAAAATTCTTAAAACCACATTAAATATATCAATCACACACAGTATCAACATAAAATTCTCAAAATAAAAGCATCAAAACTTAGGTATTGATTCAGTAAAACACTTAAAAACACTGTAAAGTTTTCAATTATCATATTAAATATCAAATTCAAATATAATCATTATGAAATATATGCATTTTATTTTCAAAACAAAATATAGCATTAAGTAAATTAAACCCGAAACTTTAAAAGGTAAAGCTGAGATCCATGGAAACGTTTTTAAAATGGTAATAACATTCACAATAATATATACGTGGAGTTGACTGCCCAATCAAGTAATTTAAATACAATCGAAAAATGAAAATAATTTGTTACACAATATTGAAAAACATTAGATTAAACCATAATAACAGTACAATGGTGGTAGGGACCAAAGAATAATTAAAAAAATAAACGATGGGGGTAAGACCCATAATATTGAAAGAAACTCTGGGATAAAACCAGACACATAAAATTCGCTGGGGTATAACCAGGCTTTAAATGAAAAAAAACTATATTGATACCACTACCCATACTACACCATTTCATATGGAAAACTTTAAAACATAAATATTTTCAAAATATCTAAACCATAAATTAAAATCATTGTAAGTTTCTGGATCAAAATAGAATGTTAGAAATAACACTTTAAATTTGCTTTCAAATTATTATGCATACTAATTACAATACTTTTCCCAAAACATTTTAAAATAAATTATTAAAAACCAATAGTAGGAAAATATGCACTCAATTTAAAATTTCCAGATAATTTCAATTGACAGAAGAAAAATGCACGGTTTATTGTATCGATGAAAAAACTTCACTTTGCTTTAACAGATTAATCAAAAATCGCTGAGTGCATCATTACACCTTTACATTTTAAAACAAATACTTATAGCACTTAAAAAGAAATGTAATCCACAATCTAGCTCTTTCCACTGATGATAAAAACTTTTTCTTTTTAACAATCTCGCGACTTTGAGAATAATTTGAATCTGAATTTTTTTTTTCTTTCTTTTTCATTGGAAGACAGAATTAAGGATCGAACTGTAGAATGATTTTTTTAAAAACATATGCTTGTGCTGAGCACCTTTCGACGTTGCATTTGGAACACGGAACTGTTAACACTATTATTGAGTCATTTTGGTAATCCTGTCAAGGCGTGGCAAGTGATTTCTTTCCCGCGCAGGAAAATATCCTACCGTCTTTTGTAATATAGCGATGTTGTAATGAATACTTATATGAGATTGGTGAGGTATAATAAATATTATCCAAGAGGCAGTCATGGGGTTGTTCAAATCTGTTTAATTCCACATCTTAAGCACATAAAACATTACAGGGACGATACAATACACTCACACACACAAACACAAGCTCCAGCCGGCTACATGTTTACGCAGACAAAATACAGAAGCGAAAGATTTGGTCTCCAGGAATCTCGCTATTTATAGGCAGCTTAAATCACGTGATCTGTGTGGGTGGATAAATGTAGTTTAAAATCCTCTCGTTAGGCGGCTGGTTAACTTATTACTAAAACGTTGGTCCTGAAGGGATGGACCAAAGGTAATTAAAAGTTATTAAGAATAATTAATGGGGATTATTACACACACACATATATATATATATATATGTATTATATATATAATACATATATATGCATATATATATATGTATACATTATATATATATATAATTATATATATATATATATATATATATATACACACATTAGTGTGAAAGACTTAAGCAACTTTTTTCAAATTTGCCGTAATTCCGAAAAAACTCAAAAGGGTATCAAATTCCTTCCCCTGTTTACGATGGTTGCGTGGCAACATCTGTTCATACTCAATATCAAATAATCCAAGGAGATAAGAGTTGCCCCTCTTCAAGGAGAATCTGTTTCAGTTGTTAAGTGTTCCTTGGAGGATACGGCCTAGCTGCCAGGCATTTCCCCAAGACATTCCATACATGTTCTATGAGATTTAAACCAGGGGAGCAACCTGGCCAACCCTTTCTACAGATATCTTTACTCTCCAGAAGTCTTGTGTGAATTAAATATCTATCCATTTTGCTCTACACGCCGTTGTGATGTAGCAGCCTTCTTTTCCCTAATTGCTGGGGGAAAAATTACCTAAATGGGTGGTCAAGATGTCTGATCTCTGTTCCCACGTCCATTCCTTAGAATCCGGGAGTGGAGATATTCCCCGGCCTGTGTGGAATTTCCGTTTCTCACGCATCCTTGGCGACGGCGGGACTAGAGGCGGTCACCAGACATTTGGGTGGAAAATTTTCCCACGTTTGAGAAGCCTACAGACAAGGGACAAAGGAGAGTCGAAAAGAGAAACCAGGAGCAACCTGGGCTTTAAAAGGGCACGGCGTGAGATTTTGCGGAGAGAACCAGAGAGAACCGTTTAGGGGCCTCTCAAGCAATTTAGAGAGAAACTCACGGCGTCTGCATCTACGATTATAGTCGACAGCGAAGGACTTTGGCTGCTATTACCAATAAAGAGAGAGGACTGACCGAAGGCCTCTCTAGCTATAGACAGCGAGAGACGCACTGCATTCGCACCCCCGATTATAGTTGACCAGAGAAGCCGAAGTATTTTGGCCCTTTTTACCAGAGGAACTGATCTTTACTGTAAAAGAGACTGTGATCCAAATCTCGGAACGAATGTAAAAATATTATAGTTAATCTTTCCTTGTAATAAATTGTTTTTATAAGCTGATTGAAGTCATTACACAGTAGTCATTCAAAAAATGGAGCAAGAAGTCTTGAGTGGAATTAAACATCCATTTTGCTCTACACGCAGTAGTCATTAAAAAAATAGAGCAATTACACCTCAGAACAGAAGCACGTGGGGGAGGGTAATTTCATCGCAGCAACGATCTCCTTTAAGAGAGCTGCGGTCGAAGATATGGAGCCCTGTTTGTGCTTTCAAAATTATTCCTCTCCATACAAGCCCTCACGGACTACCCCAATATCTCTTTCCCTGGTGTTAATGGGATGGAACCATGTCCCTATCACCCTCTATATCAGCTGTCGCAAACAATCTTTGCTCAGACAGAAACGACACTCATTAGTGAACAGAATGCGACTCTATCGATGAGATGTGCATTCTTTGTGTTCTTGACATCACTGTAAACTGTACTGCGTACAGACTGCTGTTAATGATATATAGCGTTCAGGACGACAGGTGAAGAGGGTACCTTTATGCTGGCATCTGGCCGCAGAAAACCGTGATATCTGTCATCAGTTTTCTGTACGCAGCTCTTGAGCAATGTTTTTTTCGCATGTAGAATGATATATCGTGTATCATTTGCCTTTATTTTCCTCAGCCGATCTTGACCAACCTTTGTTACAACTGTACCTGTTATTTGAAAAGTTTTCCAAGTTCTTGAAAGTACAATTTTGCCAATTCCAAACTCTTGTGCAACACTTGTCAAACCACGCCCCTTGTTAAAATCACTAACATCAAACATATGGGAAACACGCTCTCTCCCACCAGAGGACGCTAGTTACGTCTGATGTAAACAAAAAAAATGCTCTTTGTTTGTTGAATAAGATTTGGGGAGACGCTCCAAAAAGGAACGATCTCTGTTTACCGCGATTTAAATTTTGTTATGTCTTGTGTTCATATGTAGTGTAGCAATGTATATAAATTGTTATCAAATAACTTTAATTTAACTGAATTCAGTGTTAAAAGGAGTCCTCAATTTTTACAATTAAATAGCAACTAGCATCATTTACTACACATGTGACTACTCTCTGTCCGGAAAACATCAAAAAAGGTAGGAAAATATTTATTTTACAAATAACCTACCTAATATTTGTTGTTTAAAATTTACTAAAAGTCAAGAACGATTTTTTAACACCCCTTTTCAAATTTGCCGATCATTCTACCACATAGGAATTGCGTTTGTTTTCTCATGCTCATCACGTCAGTTCTTGATGCAGTTATAATCAGTAATGGTTTTTGTGTCATTAAATACCAATCATCATATTTTAGAAGTTTATCTTAAGTGTTTGCTAAAATAAACGGATAGTTTTTTAAACAATAAATTGGTGAAATAATTAAAGATTAATGCCTTGTAATATCATAATTATTCTGGATTTCTAGGCCAAATAATTATGTACAAACGCATTTTAAACTGAATAGTTCACAAATGGCTATCCCTATTGCATCGAAATACTGTAATGTTTACATAACAAGAAATATAGTTGTATGCAGTTATTGCTGTAATTTGTGTCATCAAGTATAGTCACACTTTATTGTTGACTTATTGTTCTGTATTATACTTCACAGATCAGTCAAAAATTCTACAGAAAATTTTGATACCTTGGCATTTATTGTGCTTCGAATTGCTTGCTAATCAAAATCCTAAAACCCTGGAGAAGGCGTATCGGACATTTAATTGCAAAAAGGATTCATTGCAATAAAAGATCAAACTGTGAGGTTGATGCTGACCTTTCCATACGTAACATAGTGGTTCAATGGCCAGGTAGTACGCACGACTCAACAGTGTTTGACCACTCTTTCCTCAGAGCACATTTAGAAGCGGAAGTCCCAAGCAGTTACCACCCGTTAGGAGATAATGGCTATTTTCTGCGATGATACCTGATGACACCATTTTTAATACAGTTTGAGCTTGTCAAGTGTAGTACTTAATTTTTTTTATACACCTTATATTACTATTATTTTCTGCCAGATATCAGATGTATAATCATATTATAAACCAAATAAGTGAAATCCTAAAAATTAATCACAATCTCCATATATGAAGATAGAAAATATAATGGAGGTTCCGCGCGGATGGTGCATTCCCTTGATATACACTCCAATAATTGTGGAAAAATATACAATTAATGTTAACCCGCAGTCGCTCGCGCCTGTTTTTGTACCGTCGTTACTCGCGGGGTGTAGAGAACACTCCAAACTTGGCTGTTTTCGGTCAATGTTAAAGGATAGGAATCAAACGGGAAGCCCATTTTCCAGCAGGAAAAAGCTCCAATAATAATAAAAATTTCTATGGGTATAAAAAAATTATTGTTTAGAGGATACTGTTCTTTCAATTTTGATTTTTGAAAAAAATACGCAGTTTTCAGCATTATTGCAAAATAAAATTTGAGTTTCCTATGTTAAAGTATAGGAAGTGAAAACGCGAAGCACATTTTAATAGAAAAAAATTGATTTTTTCGAGTAGAATTAAATAGTATATTAGAAAGCATGCTTCCCTCTTTTGACTGGTGTAGCCAGAATTAAGTTTTATGTTTTTATTAATGAAATATTTTAATTATCATTCTGAATTATTTTTGGCGTAGTTAGGACTTTCACAAAGAGATGGCGCCACCATCGTTTTGTGAAACAAATTTTTCTTGGCTACGAAAACTTAATTTTGGCGATATCTTTCTGAAATATACTCGCCAGCTGAAATTATGGTAGCCTGTAAGTTGTGAGAAATAGTGTGGACAGTAAAGAAGATTTATGATGTACACAGAGATTTAACATCTCAAACCTGACGAACTTTCCCATTTAGGAATGTTTTTAATATTTTCTGCATGTGTGCTTTAAAAATTTAATTTATACAGATAATTTATAATTATGCTTCTTAGATTTTTTTTTTTGTGCCTGTTATTGATAAAATGCATATAAAAATATTTAAATTCTGTGAAGCGACTGAATGAAAAATTGAAAGTATACTTATTTTATACTTGACCAAAAGCTGTGAATTGATTAAAGAAGACAAATTACTATGTAATGCAATTATTATTATTATTTTTAACTAACAAAAATTTTTTTTTCATCGAATAGATTTTATATTTAACGTACAATTTTACCATTAAACCATTGGAACATTCATTAACAAAATCTTGTTTTTTAATTAAATTAACAGAAACTTATTTTTTCAATTAATTTTCTGAAATTCTAAGCCGTACAACAAATTCTCCGCACATTTTTGTGAAAAAAACAAAAAATAGCGTTAAATATGTTATCGATATATAATATACACTCATGTCCATAAATTAAGAATAATTCAGAATCACACAGAAATTGAACTCTAAAATAAAAATTTCACCTGTACAATTATCACACACATCTTGAAGAAGAATATGCAAATTACAGGAAACCACCAGATGGCACCAATAGTACGTCACAATGACGAGAGTGTAAGAGAGGGGTATATAACGAATGGTGGAAAAGAAGTAAAATTGTTCACAAGCGCTTTCAAAGCCTTTCAGTGCAATAACCGCATAGCGATGGCACAAAGGAAGCATTTGGATGATTTTTTACGTAGTAGAATTATCAGACGACTGGAATGTGGACGTACCCAGCTGGAAGTATCCGAGGAAATTGGAATCACCCAGAGTGTCATCTCCAGGCTTTGGCAACGATTCCAAGATGATGGTAATGTGAGTAGATGTTACAGCACAGGTCGCCCCCGAGTTACAACGCCGAATGAGGACCGGTATTTGGCAGTAACTGCCAAAAGAAACAGACGGAGCACAACATCAGACCTATCTCGTCAGCTCTCTTCAGCTACCGGTACGACAGTTTCAAGGCAGACCGTGTACAAACGCTTAGGGCACATTGGTCTATATGCTCGTAGGCCTGTCAGATGTGTTCCCCTTACCGCAACTCACTGTCGCCTGCGATTAACCTGGAGTAGAGAGCATGCATTGTGGACACCGCAACAGTGGTCTTGTGTGATGTTTTCCGACGAGTCCAGGTTTAGTTTGCAGTCTGATTCTCGCCGGACTTTCATATGGAGAGCGCCAGATACCCGTTACCACAAAGAGAACACCATTGAACGACACCGTTACGTTGGTGCAGGATGGCTCGTTTGGGGAGGAATTATTCTTGGTTCCAGAACTGACCTGCATGTTCAGAGTGTAACGATGACAGGCCACATTTATCGGGATGTCATTCTGGAACAACATGTACGTTTGTTTCGGGGTGCCATGGGTGCTGAATTTCTGTCTATGGTTGACAACGCCCGTCCTCATCATGCAAACATTGTAGACGAATGCCTTCAATCGGAGGATATCACTCGTATGGATTGGCCAGCATACTCACCGAACTTGAATCCAATAGAACATGTGTGGGATACGCTTGGCCGATGAATTTCAGCCCGTCAACCCCCTCTCACCTGGCTACCGGAACTTCGGAGGGCATTGCTTGATGAGTGGTGTAATATTCCCCAAGATCAGATTGATAATTTGATACTCAGCATGCGTAGGTGTTGTAAGGCCTGTATTGCATCGTCCGGGAGACATACTCCGTATTAATCATCATACTAACCATGTTATACTGTTTTTTGTAAATAGGTTCTTTTTTGAAATTTGCTCCAGGGAGTAAAAATCGCAATTTTTATTAATTATGTCAAACATATAGCATCTTTTGTGCTCTTTACCTTTTATTTAATAAATAGACTTTACAAATAAGTCAAATTTGTTTTGCTTCTGTCTCTTTCTTTGCCTGAACTTCATTATCTTTAATTTATGGACATGAGTGTACTTAAAAGCGCACTTAACCGGAATTGCACTAAGCACAATAGAAGGGATTTTCTTTAACAAAAGAAAACTATAAATCTTCAATTAAGTTATTAGAAAAACGCTTCGGTAAAAGCGATTTATTAATAAATACCCATATGAGTTGCCTATAAAGTATTTCACCTTTAAAAAGCTCGCATGACTTAAAGCCCTTTAGAAAGTTCTTTGATCACTGCCAAATTCAAATAAGATCATTAAAGTCACTAGGGGTAATCTCAGATACTTATAGAAAATTACTTTCTCCACTGTTGATAAAATTATTGCCTTCCAATTTAGTATTAGAATATAATAAATTAAATAAGTAGCGCAAAACCTTATGGATTTTTTAGCTAAAGAACTAAATTCGCTCCAGAGTCTGGAAAGCAATTATGACTCGGGAAAGAGCTACAACACCCCGATCGCAAGCCTTTCAACCGCTGTAAAGTTAATAAATCACTCTAGGAAGGGGAGGGATAGTGTTTACTGCATATTTTGCAGCGGGGATCACTTTAACTCTGATTGCAGCTATTCAATTCGATATTCACTAGAAAGGGAAAAAAAGATCTGCTTCAAATACGTTCAATTAAATCATCTAGCCCGTTTTTGCAGATCCAAAGTGCTGCGTTCAGAATGTGGGGGGGGGGGTTGCATGTGTTTGTTATGTGCGATTCACCACATGGCCACGCGAAAAATAAAAATAAAGAACCTGATGAATCGGGACAAGAAGGCAAAAAAGAATGTCCTTTGGCAAATAGTTCACGTGGGCCTCTTGTAATCTTACAAACTTCAGTTGTACGTCTTAGGGGTAAAATAAAGAAAGATTTGTTAGTGTTTTAATAAACACTGGTTCACAAAGAAGTTATATTTCTAAATATGCGGCTTCTTTAATGAATCTAGAATCAATCGGAGAAGAAAAAATATGTCACAGCCTTTTTGGGGATCGGAGATTGAGGAAAATCATTAAGAATATTTAATTCACGTTAGTGATTTTCAAAATACGCATCATTGTAATTTTAAGGTTCTAGACCAGGGGTGGCCAACCCACGGCACGCGTGCCACATTGTGGCACGCGAAGATGCATTGAAAAATTAGAAAAATGTTATGAAAATCTTTTCTGAATTAATTTAATTACAATAGAAAATTATCATAAAGAGAATATGCAAAAAACTAAAATTTTCAGCGTGATATTTTGAAGGTGCTAAACAAGATTTATTTTTCAGTATAGTGCCAAAAATGAGATCATGCTCTAAAACTTACAATTCCACAGCATTGTAACGTTACGAGAAAAATTTTGAGTTGCGTGAGACTAAAAGCAAATAAATTCTCTCTCTAGTAGGGTCGAATCTGCCCAAAAAGTCACCCTCTCTCAGGTGAGGTTAATTTTTAACATCTCGGATTTCCACTCGAATTTCAGCTTCCCCTTGCAGTGCTGTTTAGTGTTTATAGCTATTGGCTCTCAGTGTGATGCCAGATAAAAAGGTTTTTCTGAAGGTGTTGGCTATTTAAGATTTCTGTAATGTAAAGAAGAAACCATAATAGCCTTCCTCTCAATTTTGTAAGCATCTTCAATAACTAATCCAAATATAGATGATTTAGTTAAAAAAAAACTACAAATTCAAAAGCCACATTAAGAAAGTACTGATTTCTTAATAATCATACAAAATTAAATGCTTCAAGTTACTTATTTTTATTTTGTACCTAAGCTAACTGATTGGTCCTGTTATAATGTACAAACAATAAAACAAAAGTTTCTACTTTTGTTTTATTTGTTATACCATTTTTTTTCTACATTTTCACTATATAGAATTTGCATTTAAAAAAAAGTTTTTGGTGTAAATAACCGATAATAAGCCTATAAGTAAAAAATTTTCACTTATGTATATTTTTTAGTTTGGTGGAAAAGTTGGAAGAGTGGCACGCGTAATTTTTTTTATTCGGATTGTGGCACGCTTCCCAAAAAGGTTGGCCACCCCTGTTCTAGTTCAAAAAACCATTTGCTCTTGGATACTACGAACTGGCATTAGTTCCTTTGCCCAGGAACTTGAAAAACTCAAAATTTTCTTAACTGATACATCACATACGGATGATTTAATTTTTGAGAATTGCGGAAAGGAAATGCACATATAAATAGGAGCAGATGTTGCTGGAAAGCTATTTACGGGCAGGTTAACGAACCTTGCATCAGGATTAACTTGAGTTGAAACCTTGTTTGGATCATCGGAAAAACGGATAAAACTGAAACTTCAAATAATTCGTTATTAGTATTTTCTTTGCATGTTAATGATGTAAAAATTTCAGATCTCAGGACATTAGATTCTCTTCAGATAGAAGAGGATAATGTAATGTGCACGATAAATCGGAAACACAGAAATTTGCTCTAGAACACTTTAGGAAAACAGCATGTAGAGACAGTACTAGTAGATTTAAAGTAAATTTACCCTGGTTATATGGACATCCTCCTATACAAGGTAATAAAACGTTAGCTCAAAAAAGACTTAAGAATACAGATAAATCCTTGAAATAAAAAATAGAGTAGAAGAATATCAAGAGGTTTTTAACCAGTGGGAAAAGGACGATATTATTGAGGAAATAAATCCAGATGAGATTAATACAAAAGGTTTGGGGGGACATTATCTTCCTCACAGAGCATTTTTAAAGATAACTCCACTACTAAAGTGCGGCCTGTATTTGAAAGATCTGCAAAAACGAAAAACTCCGTATCCATAAATGATTGTATAGAAAAAGGTCCAAATCATATTGAAATAGTCCCTGCTATTCTGAATAGATTTAGATGGTAGAAAATCGGGGCTATTTCCGATATAAAACAAGCATTTTTGCAAATTGCCCTAAGCAAAGCAGACAGAGACGTACTACGTTTCTACTGGTGGAGAGAAGGAGATCCTCATAACCCAGTCTGTTATAGACATCGTAGGGTTGTATTTGGCATATCTTGCCACCCTTTTCTGCTTGCAGCAGCTTTGAATGTTTTAGATCAAGCAGAAGAACCTGTACAGAGCATTGCTATGAAACTAAAAAATTCATTGTATGTACATAATTGCGTTAGTAGTGTGTGAATTCTGTTGTTGATTTAAATACTTTAAGAGAAGAGTCTCAAACATTCTGAAAAAGACTAAATTTGATCTACGGTGAAAGAAAAATAATTTTCTTCCAGAGATGGGAAAAACTATATAAGATATTTTAGGAATAACAGAAGTAAAAGGGGTATCAGTTTTGGATCTCACATGGAATAGGAAAAAGGACACCTTGACATGCGAGCATATCAAAACCAATAAAGATAATGGACAAACGATCAAACGAATAATATTGTCTATAGTGCACAAAATCTTTGACTCGATAGCGCTTACATGTCGAGTTACCCTGTTTCTTTAACTATTGCTTCAAGAATGTTGGAAGCATAAGTTCTCAGGGGATAAGGAATTGCCCGGTGATATTGTTTATCGGTTTGAGAAAAATGACTAAAACATCTAGATGACTTAAAAGAGATTGCAATACCTAGACGTTTAATACCAGATTTGGACACCTCAAATAGTATCTCCCTTCATGTGTTTTGTGATGTCAGTAAGTTGGCTTATGCAACATTCATTTATGTGAGAAGGGAAACATCTAGGAAAAAAGATAATTTAAACGTTTTTGCTGGAAACGTGAACGTAAAATTCAATCGTTAAGTGATCCCGAAAATTGGAACTTTCTGCCAGTTATTAAGAATCCAGAGGACTTACCATCGTGTGTGTGTAATGCCAAGGATCTAGCTAAATCCCACTGGTGGGAGGGCCCCCAGTGGTTAAAAATTCCTAACGAAGAGTGACCTAAGTCGGAAATATTTCCCGATTTAGCAGTTATAAAGAAGGAAAAATGGAAAACTGTTTTAAGTCCAACGTATACTGACTATAAATTCAAGAATCCTTTTGATCGCTTTTCATCGTTCGAAAAAATCATCCAGAGGGAAGCATTTTCTCGTCCAGAAGATAAATGCTTAGTCCAAGCGATTGTGGTGTACCGGTATAAATCGAAGCAAGACCTTCAAAAACGATTTAAAGTGGAATATCTCGAACTGCTTCTACTACTACTTCTCTCTTCTGAATGACTCCTACTTCCACTAATATCTTCTCTCTTTCAGATAATCCTGAAGAAGTTTGTCTTCCAGGTTCTGAAGCATCTTTACCTATTACTCCAATGGCGTCAGTGGGTTTTGCCGCTGTCCGTCTTCCTAACGAGAATAGGAATTTAGTCCATGCTGGGGGAATCATCAATTGGCGAGACGAGACTAGTCCGGATGCCAATCCCTCTGTCAACCTGATCGATCCTATACCAGTTTCCTCATTTACCATCCCAGATGATCCTGTACCAGCCTTTCCAATGACCCTCCCAGATAATCCTGTACCAGCCTTTCCAATGACCCTCCCAGATGATCCTGTGCCAGCCTTTCGACTGACCCTCCCAGATAATCCTGAACCAGAGGTGGGAGACCACGGTGACCCTTCACCGATAACAGAACTTTAAGGACTAAGTTCGGTTGGGTTGTAAAACCCCTCAACAGACTGAAAATTAAAAATAGTAACTTTACATTTTGGTGGGAGTGTGTCAAAAAAATCTAACATCAAACATATGTGAATCACGCTCTCTCCCAACAGAGGACGCTAGTTATGTTTGATGTAAACAAAACAATGCTCTTTGTTTGTTGAGCAGGATTTGGGGAGACGCCCCAAAAGGAACGATCTCTGTTCTCCATTTAAATTTTGTTATGTCTTGTGTTCATATGTAGTGTATAACAATGTATATAAATTATTAACAAATAACTTTAATTAAACTGAATTCAGTGTTAAAAGGAGTCCTCAATTTTTAGAATTAAATAGCAGCTAGCATCATTTACTACACATGTGACTACTCTCTGCCCAGAAAACATTAAAAAAGGTAGGACAATATTTATTTTATAAATAACCTACCTAATATTTGTTGTTTAAAATTTACTAAAAATCAAGAACGATTTTTTAATTCCCCTTTTTAAATTTGCCGATCATTTTACCACATGTAATGGCACCCTGATGGTTTCTTGTGGTCATTATGAACACAAGATTTCATTTTCACTTGCAAGGAATGTCTGGAAAGGCGTCTTTCCTTCTTCTTTTTAATTTTCTCTGGCACTAAATGCTCGCATTCTACTCATTTGCAGGCCAAGACATCCCCTTTGATGTTATAGTGTTGGTATTTGTACATGCATGAGTTTTTACTGAGCTGCCTTTTCCCTGTCCTGGTCTTTTTTTCAAAAGTTTCATGGTTGTATGTTGAAAAATGTATTTGTTGCTTAAGTTTTGTACGCAAGTGTAAATATATATAAAGTTTTTTTTAAATATTAGCCTGAAAATTTCTTTAAAGTTTTAAATCAATTTACTTTTTTATATTTATTTTATTTACCTGAGCATCATAGGTCACGTCATAGACTACTTTAGAAAAATTTTATAGAGTAGTAATATTCTATATACAACGTTCTACTTCAAAAAAAATTTACGAAGTTGGTTGATTTTTGAGAGAGAGAGAGAATTAGCGCCAAGAGAAATGTTGGCGATGGTTCTCATAATTTTGAAACCAAAGGACGTCAACAACAAAGACGCCTGAATCGGTATCTCACTCGATATACTTTCAATCTACTTTGAAGTTGTCTACATTTAATGTTAAAATTCTGGGCCCAAATTAGGAAATTTCTTTCCGAATAATATTTTTTTTTTCAAATAATGTACGCAAAATTCAGTTATCCCCGTTACTTAGTTTGTTAAGAAAATCAGTGTTAGAAGTTAATAGAAGACCACCGAAAATAAAAGTTGTACAAAGGAAGAAAATATTTTATTGAAATAGACTTAGCTTAAGGATTATAGTTTAAATCTCCTATACTCTCTACACTAAACCAATAAAAAAATTCCTTTAAAGAATAAAGTTTTTGGTTTGATAAACTCAGGTACAATCATGAGGAATATCAACAATTACGACACTGGAAATACCGAAAAATTCTCTAAGAAATAAAATTACGTACCAAATTTTGGAAAAGAAGAAGAATAATCAGACATTTTCGGCAGAAAAATGATAGTTTCTAACTCTTCTTTCTCTAAATATATGAAAAACAAATCCTATAAGCTTCTCATATAACCCAAATAATTTATATTCGGAAATTTATATACATATTTTAAAAATATACACTGAGGGAAATAAAAATCCCAATACTAAAAAGGAGTTGTGCTAGATAGGCGAAATTTGGTAAACATGTTTATAACTGATAAACTCATTCTTTTAGCATATATGGATAGTACTATTCATCAAATCCATCAAGTCTTCTTTGACGGATGTTCCAATTCCTAGAGTTGTTAATGTACCATTATTCCCTGCTGCAGTTACTGCTCCGGTATAATATCGTTATTTGTCGTTAATGTACCATCTGCATTAAACTGCTGCACCTGTAACGGTTCTGTATCTTCTTTTATTTTTATTTTCACAAAGCTGTAAAATAGCTGCTGCTAATTTTTTACTATTAATGACTGATTCAAATTTCGCACTAGGCCAGGGGCTTAGCAACCGCCGTATCAGCTGTATCAATGATATGGGGTCCTCAAGCTACAGGGGCCCCAACATGTGTAATATTCTGACACTTTCAAATGTTTTTTTCCAGAAAAAAAACCTTAAGAAGTTTTGATACAGGGCCCACTCTAGATGAGCTACGCCAGTGCTTTAGGCACATGAATGTGTCACTAGTAGCGCCACTTTAAGCATGCGAATCAGGTGTACTTGAAATAAGCGCAGTAAAGTTCGTGAGTTTTATTTATTGTTGAGATTTGACGTAGTGAATTGATGTTAGACAAAAATGCCTTTAGAAAGACTAAGAACCCATATCAACAGCTCCCTGAGTTTGAATGAGGAAGTATAATTAAGGTTAAGAAATCGAGGATTTTCTTTCCGAGATATTATTATAGGAAGACTTGATAGGAATGTTATCCTCTGTGAATGATTGTTGGCAGAAATGTTTTTGGGAGAGCATTATCTGATGAAAATCTGGATCTAACCATGCATGGATCACTTCTGACAGAGAAGACCTCTGTATTCCCCTAATGGTTGTGAAGCATGATAGTGCATCAGCAGCAGAAACTAGAGCATTTGCTGGCACAAGAGTGTCTAAGTGAACAAATCGATTGTTTGAGGAATAGCTCAAAACCATACATCCTATTGTAGGAGTGGAGATCCCTTATGGATTAACGAGTCATTTTTTTCTAAGCAAATGTTTAATGAGGTATAGACGTGCTATCAAATAATTTTGACTTGTGATTATTGAGGAAATAATAAAGCTAAATACTAGTAACTCAAAACTCTTTATTTACTACGAAAAAATACATTTTGTGCTATGTAATAGTAAATATTTTAGTTACACGTGTATAATTCAAATCACTGTAACATTAGTGTGACTTCTGTTGCTGCAGATTAGATGGAAAATAGCTTATATGAGGATTGTAAGATGTTACTTTAACATAATGCATACTGGGTTGGAGTCATTTTCCAAACAGTTTCTAAGTGAGTCTTTAATACTTTTCATCTCTGAAAATAATGACTTATAGACATAGGTTATACTTAAAATAGAATGGGCCAGCTTCTCTCAATCAGTTAAATGTGTTTGGAATTGAATACCATATTTTCAAAATTTGGTTACTAGCCTTTTTAATTATATTGATTGTTAATCTTTCTATTTCAATCAATTCTAACTTTTTCCTTGTATCAATAAATTTTTAAATCCCTATTGAACTAGATTGGAAATCAATCAGTTGCATTTCAAATTCTCCGATTTCCAACTAATCGAATTAGGACAAGTTTATCAATTGAAGTCACATCAGGGTACATAATAAACTTGAGATTTTCCGATAATTCTTTGAACTGAGAAAATCTCGCTGAAAATTTCTTTATTGAAGAATAAATTACGGAAATAAGTTTTCAATAACTTTTTTTCTTCATCTGGTTTCTTATGTGCATCTAAATCTTTGACACAATTTTTTTTTAAGTTTGGGAAGTACTTGTGTAGTTTTTTGTAATGATACCGTTACTGAAAACATGCAGTTTAGCTCCAAAAGCGCGAATAAGATCCATCATGACGATAATTGTTTTATTTGTGTCTTGAATCTTTATATATGTTCAACTCACTGAAATGTTGGCATATGTCCATCAAACACATCAATTTGAAAGCCACATAACATCCAGCAACAGTTCAATTTTCTCCCTGATTTCTTCCTTCAACAAATTTTTGAAGTAGTTCCCGCGGCTCAACCAGCGATACAATACTTAGCCATAATACATAGAGCTGACTTCATCCAACAAAGCATCAGACTTTCGCTTATTTTAAGCCTGAGACGATATGAGGTTGACTATTTTGTGACTAACGCCACTACATTATCAAGAGCTGTGTTAAACCACTCTTAACACACAAGGCTTATTGATGAATAATGTAGTGGTTATCAAGTTGTGAAGGATGGACTACCCCATCCATCAGTGTACGAGACCTAGAAGGAAGATTAGCTATAGTCAAAACAAACACAATTTATTTACAAGTCTCAACAACTTAACGAACCTGAACTAGCCAAGATTAGGAAATGCACCTTAAACTAATTATGGGAGCAAAAGCGAGGAAGGTGATATAAGTAATA
Source organism: Trichonephila clavata (assembly GCA_019973975.1). Classification (NCBI taxonomy): domain Eukaryota; kingdom Metazoa; phylum Arthropoda; class Arachnida; order Araneae; family Nephilidae; genus Trichonephila; species Trichonephila clavata. Next base: position 90,198 of record BMAO01003448.1, read on the forward strand.
TTTAATTATAAATTTAATCACTTACTTTAGAAATGTCTTAGATATACACATTCCAAATAATCTAAGATACGTCTAAGTTGATTTACTTCAAACCGACGCTAATCCAATTTTAATATGTAATTGACAAATCGTCAATCTTAAAAAAAAAGCAAATAATCTACGGAACACTCTTGCCTAGATTTCTATTACTTTATGTTAATCACTCACTGCTATAATTTAGCTTCTAACCCAGGGGTGGCCAACTTGCGGCACGCGTGCTACAGTGTGGTATGATGGAATTGTTACAGTGGCACGCGAAGACTTAATAAAACATTTTTAAAATTTGAAAGATAATTATAAATAACATTTTTTTTCAATTTTATTAAAATGTGATTGTCTGAGACGATAAAAACCTTGACATTTATTTTAAATAAATTTAATTGAGATTCAGTTGAAATTTATCGCGTACAGAATGCACCTGCATTGCTGTGCGAATTGTTTTTACAAAGCTTTTTTCATTCGCAAGATTTTGAAATTTGAGGGAGATAATTTTATAAAATATCTGGAAGAAAACACTGGGGTGCTCAGTGAATATTTGTTATTCTAGAATAAAGACAGACTATATGATTTAGTTTTTTTTACCGATATTTAGGGGCATTAAAAAAATTTACATTTAAGGTTGTATTTTTTCTACCCTGGTTGGTCAAATACCTTATTTTAAGGATAAGCTTTTGCTTTTTTTTCAGGATTTTGGAGGAAAAAATTAACATATTTCATATTAATGCAAGAACTATCTACCAAAATTATTAGTGCTCCGAGTTGTGATGAATTTAAAATATTAATATCCATTTTTGCATAATCCTTTCACTGCTAGGTTTGATAATTTTCAAGATGATAAAAGAATGCAGATCTTTTCACAGTCCTTTTTCAATTTCTTTGCAAAATGTTAATTGTTACCCATCTGAAATCAAAATCGAAATAATTGTATACAGCACTATACTACACTGAAAAGGAAATACAAGGAATTCTATTCACACACAATATTGGAAAATTGTAGTAACAAGCAATTTTTCAAATTTACACGATTTGGCTGTCAAATATTGTTGTAGATTTGAATCAACATACGTTTGTGACCAAATGTTTTTTATTATAAATATAACAAAATCAAAATATCGTTCAAAATTAACTGAACTGATTAACAATAAAATTTAAATTTGTGCTTCGGTCTCATTTATTATATTGTTTTTAAAATTCCACTGCTTCTACTTGTGATTTTTGGGTAAAAGTTACATTTTTTGTCCTTAAGTAAAAAGTTTTCACCTTTTCATTTGTTCGAAAAGTTGGAAGTGGCACGCTTAATTATTTTTTATCTGAAAGTGGCGCTCTTCCTTAAGAGGTTGGCCACCCCCCTGTTCTAACCTCTCTCTCTCTCGAACCTGAAAGTTAACGTTTAAATATAAGCCTTGATTTGCATACGTCACATCTTCTTCGGGAGAAAGCTTTCAATAGAATAATATTTAAAGAAAGAGAGTTTCCACAAGAGGATAATTAGTAGGAGGTGCGTGAATAGACCCGTTACAAAGTCTTTACAGGCTAGCATTTCCGGTCATACAGCTAATCGTTAAAAATCAATATTTCTGGGTTAAATAACTATTATCTAGAATACGATATTATAGTATATAGCATTCCGTTGCTCCCTGGGAAGAAAAGAAATAAAGTCACGTTCAAAAATCAGTCAGGGTCGTCAAGCCGTTCCGCCGCTTATAGTATCTGCTTTCATTCGTCGGGTATGGAAATTCAGAAGTCGAGTATTACCGTCTATTGATACTGAGGGCGCTCGTTCCCACAATTGTTTAGTCCAGCGAGATCAGGAAACGTGAACTGACACCTTTTTTTAAAAATTCCGAATCAACCCTTTTAAACTCCGGGGGCATCTACACGCCCCTCGCCACCTCCCACTGGCGGGGCACAAATTTCGCACGCGGCTTCTCTGACTTCATTCGCTCTCCAATGGTGCGGGAGAGCAATGGCCTGGCTTCTGATTTCTCCCCCCACAAGGACCTGTGTCTAACATCTGGAGGCAGTAATTCATCCGGTCATACTTTCGCCGAGTGGGCTTCTGCAACACTCCTTGGCGCCAGAACTTTCTATACAAATTGGCTCCGTCAATAGGGTAGGGTAATCTCACACAACAAAACTATATCTCAAAGCTTCTTTCCTATTGAGTGTTTAGGACCAACAGGCGCCTGTAAGTCATGAAGAAAGAAAGGAGTAGTGAATACAAAGTCCTTCTCCCAATCAGTTCACACGTGTTATGCCTCCGGCGTAAGGGGTGAACCACCGGTGCCTTTTCATGGAGACACAATGACCCATCTGGACAACTGACCCTCCATACGCCAATCTTGACATGTATAGATGGGGTGAGTTCAGCTAATGAGCCGTAGTTACATGGTATTCAAGAATCGAAGGCCCTACGTCAGTTTAAAATAAACTAATGAAACAAATTTTTTGACCACTATATTTGGAGCACCATCAGTTATTGATGAAAAAATTTTTTTTTTCAAATAAATTCCTTTCTCAGCTAGAGAATTTTTAACAGTTGTATAAGGGTTGAGATCTTCTCTCAAACCCGCCTAGAGCTGTGGGAGGAAGGGAAGGATTACGTGCCATATTATTTTTCAATCAATTATCACAAATTCACACAAATTATCAACAAACAGAATTCTAATAATTCAAACTAGAAGAGATGTTCCCAATCTGAGCAATATGAGAGTAAACAGCGAGATACGCGAACTATGAGAAGACTCCAAAGATCGATCCTCTTATATTAGGATCAAATACACTGCCCTAAATATCCGAGCTATAATTCAACTATATGACCAGTCGTCACTTTAATTCTTTCCGCTGTCTCATCTCTGAAAGGTATCAAAAATATAATAATAATAATACCAGGTCTTTTCTCACCACCTTCTCTATATCTCCATCTCTCACTAGCTTGAAAACCTAAACTATGTATATCCGACCTAATCTGCATAATCACGGTTGCTTCTTCAGAGGGTTCGTTGCGAGCAAACTCGAATTTATAGACAAAAGGATTTCCCTAGAGCAGGGATGGCGAACCTTTTTGAGACGTGGGTCAAATTTTGTTCATATTTTTTTTTAGTACTCGCTCGTGGGTCACTAATGTCCATTTGGATCAGAGTTTACTGCTTAAAATTAGTGGTTTAAAAATTTATTTTCTAAAAGATAATATGAGCATATTTTTATTAATAAAATGAACAAAAAATAGTTAAGGAATTAATTCGCAAACGATATCCGAAGACAAAGTAAAGCGATTTTAATGCAATAAAAAAGTCAGCTTCTTAAGTGAAAACGGTGGGCGAAAGCAGAGCAATGCTTTGCAGACACAATAAATACGTCAGCTTTCTAAATGAAAACGGTGTCTGTAGACAAAAAAAAAGCTATGTGCCAGTATCCTGAGCAAGGACAGTTTATTGAGGTAGGGTAAAGCTGTGCGTCAGTATCCGTCGTGAATGAGGGTGCCCAAAGACAAGGTAAAGGTATACGGATACAATGTGAACGTAAGCTTCACAAGCAAGGACAGTTTCCAAAAAAAGAGTAATGCTATGAGTCAGCCTCCTAAATGAGGGCGCTCTCCAAAGACAGGGTAATGATATGAGTCAGCATCCTAAATGAAGACGGTCTTCAAAGACAGGGTAAAGCTTTGAGTCAACATCCTAAACGAGGAGGGTCTCCAAAGACTGGGTAAAGTAAATGGACACAATTAAAACGTGAGTTTCCTAAGCGACAACGGTTTCCTAAGACAAGGTACAGCTATATTAATATAATGAACACTTCAGATTCTACCGTTTTAGCTCAGAAAGGCTTTAATTATATAATCGTTTCGCTATCGTACAGTATTACTGAGTTTGAACTTGTTTTTAGTTATTTTTAGACAGTTTTAAATGAAAAAAAAGCTTTTGATGTATCTCAGTAGTGATATATTTTATTGTTTCATCAACATTTTCAAATAAAAGTAATTGAGCTATTGAAGGCTGTATTGCCATTAAATTTATCTAATTAAATATGAACAAAATATTTAAGTCCGTACAATCAGAAGTCATTTCAATTCTTCAAGCTTTTAAGGTTCCACGGCATACTTGAAATAGTAATATACCAAAATATAGGCTTCACTCTTTTGGCCAATTTCATTTTTTTCAGGGATTGAATTTCTTATTTTGTACTTTAGTTAAAATTTTACTGATTTCGCCCGGTGGGAAATGTGACAAATCTGGTAGACTCAACAACTTTTCTCAAAAAAGTAATAAATTGCGTGGTGAATTCCAACTCTGTCAGGCAGAATTCTGTTTTTAATGGTAGTAAATAGCTAATTTCTACAGTTTTATTTTTAATAAATGATTTCGTAGTTTTTTTCCCTTCCCATAATGAAGTTGCTTTTTTACTATTTAATTCTTCTCTCACAGCTTCAAATGATTTATTTATTTATTTTTAATTTTTTACTGCTTTCGCCTATTTTAATTTCCTTTTTTTACAATCATTTGAAATTCTTCATATTCAATTTCCCTCTTCACTTTTCTGCGCTGTTTTACTTGGAAAATAAAGGGAATACTTTCTTATTCCACTTTTTAAATCGTTTTAAATGGTTGCAATTCTACAGTTTTCAGTTGTTTCATCAAGTTTCAGTAATGTTTTTTTATTCTTCATCTTTCGCGAGGAGCAAGGCGACCATCATAAATAAAATCTACAGTCCGTCTTTTGCCTGTTTGAAGCGATTTTAATCATGCTTAAGCCTATAGCAGAATACAAATAAATTAGCGTAGCTTTAGGAGAATTAAATATTGCACTTAAAAAAAACGTGTGCACTTGAAATAAACGAAAGATTTTATTACTATATTTAGATGACCAAAACACAGTAGTTGCATTCAAAATCGTGGCAAAAGAGTTTTACTTACGTAGACGCCACCCTAAGAATACGAATAAGTACAAATCTATATGTTGTCTTGCAGTTCCGTTACTTTTCCTATTCTTCTAAGCTCCATAGTCTTTCGGGTACTTACGTATTAGACCATATTTTTGGTAATACTTCACTGCGTTCACTTTCGAAGAAAGTAAGTTCCCAATTTCAATCATTTTTCACAACAGAATAAGAGAATAATAATACAAAAGAATTAACCAATTAAAATAATATTATCTTCAATCCAGGTTATTGTGCTTGAACATGTGTGAGAAAAGTACAAGCTATAAAAGAAGAGTAATTTTCGAGCTTGTGCTAGCAAAATTAGTGCTTTTGAATAAGCGTAGGAATGGTATTCCTTTATTGGTGGTAGATCGAGCCAATTGGCGACGTTATTCCATTTGATGTTACAATACTTTATACGTATTGTACTATCCATACATAATATGTATCTCAATCATCACCAAAGATATTTATCAATTTATTAATACGTTTTGTTGGTTCTTTGCATCAAAATTACAATTATTTTTGGGGAAAATATTTTTTTAAAGTATTCTTTAAAAAAGTTAAATTTGGGCGCAGGGTTTGAGTTAGTTTTTTTTAGTACAGTACTGAGCGAATTAATTGGGATAAAACAAAACTTTTTACAAATGTTGTTTAATTAGTATAGTTCAACTTATATGCATGGTATAGCAATCTAATACAAACTATGTCCTCCTCTAGCTTGAATGAGATCCTGTACACGGTTTGGCATAGATTCCACTAAATTAGAGCATAAAGTTTTCATCTCGTTATCCCGAAGCCAAACTTCTATAACATTCTCAATCGTTGTTTTCTTTGTTGTACAGTCCATTTTACTCTCACACGTCACTTTACAATGATCCACAAATTTTCAAAGGCATTTACATGAGAATTACCAGGCAATTCCCCCCAAATTCATTATTTTCTGTTTTTGAAAAAAAAAATTCGTTGTGTTAGCTTAGAAGTATGGATGGAGCAAGATCTTGCTGAAAGATACCAACACCACCAGCGAACGTTTGCATCATATATGCACAATTTTACTTTCTATTATAAAAATGTATTGTTTAGAGTTCATAATTCCTTCAGCTGATACTAAGCTGCCAGGTCCTCCAGAAATAAAATAGCCCCAAAACATCTATTTATGAGGGTGCTTTACTGTTTGAATAAAATGTTCTCCACCACTTCACCTGACAAATCCTGGTCCAAACCCTTGAACAAAAAAAAAATGCATTTCGACGCTAAATACAACCTTCTTCTAATCTTATACAGGCCGGGATTGATATTTCCTGGCCCAATCCAAGAGCTTTTTCTTCATTGCAGGTGTTAAAAACTGTTTATCGATTGGTTTTCTTGCAAATCTCCCAGCTTTAATGACTTCGTCAAACTGTTGATGAATCAACGTTCACACCAGTCTCTGAAGATCTCTACATGTTTTGTAAAGATCCATTGTACTATTTCCTGCAAGAAACTTAACTGTTCGAGGCGTGGTGTCGCGTTTGCGTCCACATTTATTCTTTCATTTGGGAGACACTGTACCAAAATTCTTTTGCTGATTGATAATCCCAGAAACACTGGATTTTTCATCTCCAACTACTGTAGCAATGTCCCTCACAGTCATAGAAGTATGCTGACTAAAGGTAACTAGTTTTTTCATTGATATAAAATTATTTTATAAAAAATCCCATACATATGATATAATATTTTCAATTTTTAATGTGGAATCAATATTTTCTGCAAGATTTTCACGCAATTTTTCCTTCTAATTCAGAAATTAAATCTTGTTTAGCAAATCTTCAGAATTTTGTTTTCCACACTACGCTGCTTCGAAGTTCAACTAACTCCATTTCTAAATTATCGATACCTAGCAACATAAATTTTGTTAACTCCATTGTTTCATCTTCTATTTTGTATGGATATAAAATAAAGTGAAATGTGTTTTCCAAACTTTTAAATTAATTGAATCTCTCTTTAAATTTTTGTTTTATTTCCAGCATATTCATTACATATTTTTTAATTGCATTTTCTTAAATGTTAACAGAGTTTTCAAAAGCTATTGTTGTTTGAAAATGTTTTTGTAGTTGAGGAAAATATTTCATGGTTTTAAATTCCAAATCCTTAGTAAAGATGTCAAGTTTCGTCATAAATGTTTTAATATTTTAAAACATTGTTAAAACAATTAATCCATGTTTTTTATTCAGTTCATTAAAATTCTGACTGATGTCTCATAGAAACATTTAATCAGTTGATTAATGTATATTGGATAATTCATCGATACTATTGTCTTTTTCAATTAAAGATACAGATGGAGGACAAAATAATACGAACACCTGGGGAAAAGTATGACGTATTTCCCACCTGCAGTACAGCCACGCTATTTGCAATAGAAGCCTGCCACCTAATGAGCGTGAAGAGGAAGGTATCAGCATATCAACAGCAGTCACCTGTGTTGCATGCGTTTATCGAACTGTCTGTGATAAGTTGAAATGTCAGGCACGTCAGAGTTCCAAAGAGGAATGATTGTTGAAGCGCGTTTTAGTGCAGCATCGGTTACGGAAGCAGCAAACCTTTTGGGGTTTATAAAGAGTACGGTATTAGCCGTTATGACAGCGTGCACGAAAGAGTGTTAAATAACGCCTTCAAAGCCCAACAGTGGCCGAAAGTCAAAGCTTGCTGATAGGGACAGACGGGTATTGAAGCGCATAGTAGCCCGAAAACACAAACAATCGTTATCAGAAATAACATTCGAAATGAACAATCGTCTCCAGGGCCCCGTTTCAATAAAGACTGTCAAAAGGAACTTCATGTTGTGAACATTTATGGCAGAGGGGCAATTCGTAAGCCCTTGGAGACAGCAACGAATGGTTTCAAGCAACGTCAATGGTGCAGAGATCACAAAGGCTGGACCCCATAGCAGTGGCAACAGGTAATATGGTCAGATGAATCATAATTCACCCTATTTTAGACGACCGGATGCGGTTATGTCTGGAGAATGCCCAGAAAAGCGTTTAATCCTGAATGCCTCTTGCCGACTGTGAAGCATGGGAGGGGCTCCATTATGGTATAAGTGCGCTATCTTGGCCTACTTATTATTCTGCATGGGAGAATCAAATACAATCACTATCTAAGCATTATAGGGGGTCATGTCCATCCTTTTGTACAGACTGTATTCCCTGAAGAACGACTGCTTTTTCAAAATGACAACGCACCTATCCACACTGCTAGGTGTATTCAAGCATGGTTCGTAGAGGACGACGATGAAGTTGAATATCTTGCCAGGCCTCCTTAGTCTCAGGACTTGAATATTATTGAACATTTATTGAACATTTGGAGTCCAAACTTCGTTCTCGATTTCTACCTCCATCCAGCCTTTCGGAGTTAGAGACCGTTCTGCAGGAGGAATGGCTAAATATTCCTTTAAATAATGTCCATGATCTGTATGCATCTATCTCACGTCGCATTAAATCTGTACTTCAGTCAAAGGGTGGTCCAACCACTATTAATAAAGATTTTCCATTATTTCACAGGTGTTCGTATTATTTTGTCCTCCATCTGTATTTTAATTTCTTCTAATAACGTTACAAACGATGAAGTACTTGACCTAAACTAAGCCATTGCACGTTGTTGTATGTCAAAATCCTGAATATTGGCATTCAATTTCTCTAAGAATTGAACAAATTGCCTTTTATAAATAACTCCTGAGTTTATAAGTTGGTTATTTTTATAACAACTGACTGTACAATGGAAAATGTTTTGAAACCATACTTCGCAAATAAAACTTGCTGGTGTATTATACAATGAAATTCAATCAGGAAATGTGAGATATTTTGCTTAAGATGCTGAATAAATCCAATGTTTTCTCCTATCAAACCAGGTGCACCGTCTGTCGTTACTGAAACTATTCTCTGTGAAAGTCAGCATCCATTTCTTTAAACGCAATATCAAATTCTTCAAAAATATCAAGACTGGTACACTTTCCTTTCAACGTTATTAGCTTCATTAACTCTTCTTTCATTATATTTCCAAACTTATACAGACCAAAAACTGCAAATTGTGCATAACCATTCATATTATTAATCTCATCGAATGCAATTGAATACATTTCTGCAGAATTTAAGGCGCTATGTATTTGCATGAAAAAATATTTTTTTCTAATTCTGTTATTAATTATATTTCGACTTATAGGAAACTCATTTATACGCTTTATAATCAAGCATTTTTCTTTAAAATCAGCAAACAATGTAGAACTACACATTCTAAAAGGCTTTTTTTTACAAATTCTTCTTCTGAAAGAGGTTTCTGTTGCGAGCAATGCAATGGGCAACTTGGAACTAGCAGTTAATGTTATTTTTTGGAACCAAAAAAGTTTTTTTAAACACTGCTTTGAGAAAAATTCTCTCTCTTTTTTCTTTTGGAAAAATATGTTTTTCTTTTTCATCTGTCGACATGCCGAGATTAGAATGCAACGTTTCAAAATGTCTTTTTACGTTATATGTACGTGCAGTCA
>BMAO01003449.1:0-59277 GCA_019973975.1 Trichonephila clavata
AATAATCACAGAAGCATGGAGGTAAATCGATGCAGAAATTACAAAAAACTGATTAAATCTATACCAAGATGCTTATAAGTTGTTGTGGACACTAAAAGATATCCTACTAAGTTCTAAATTAAGAAAGAAATACAATATTTAAAGCTATGTTGAGATTTTTGTTAAGTGGAATACTTTTGTGGCGTAATTTTTCAGTAGCTTTTTGATTATTAATTTTTAAAAATAATAGTTATACTATTTTTAAAAAAATAATTATGTCATTCCATTAAGAACAAGTTGCAGATATCATCAAAAAATTACAATTTCTATACATTAATTTTTATTAGTCGAAATCATTAAATTTTATAGGAAACTGCAGAAGTGTACGAACACTTTTGGGGTTCACTGTATTTATGTACTTCATTGCATTTAAATGAAAAAAAAAGCATTAATTTTTTAAAAAATCGAGTTTTTGCATAAAATTTGGCATATTTAAAAAACTTTTAATTCTTAATACATATAAAGATGTTCCATTATTTATGTGCTGTATAAATATTATTTGAATACATTCATTAGAATTTTGTGTAAAAGATCCTCATTGCTATTTTTCATGAAAATTTTACTAAACTCGACAATTTTTATAATCTATAAAACTCTCCAGAAAACAGCAAAAGGGTTAAATAATTAGTTAAACATGAAGCTAAAGAGTTTGAGCTATAAATATGGTGAGTTTAAGAAATGTACAACGAGTAGAACATTTTTCATATTGTATTTAAATCTTTAAAAGCATTGTCTGAGAAACTATGATTTTTGGCTTTACGGTAAAGTTCACACAAATGGATTTCTTTTTAAGATATTGAATTGAAATTTTCAGAAAATTTTTATTTGTATTATAGACTATAATCTCTATGTATGTATTTATGCATTTTATTGCACAGACAATTTGTGAGAAAAAAAACATGTTTTTTTTAAAAAATTGACAAATTTCAAAAAATATTATAAATTTTATCGCTCTAGGCACAGATAATGTTATTTTTGTGCAGTTTTAATATTATTTGAATATATTAATCAGAATTTTCAATACAAGGTTTACTGTAACTGCAATTTATCACTAAAAATCCCCAATCTATCCAAAATAATTTAAAATTTTGTGGAATTGTATTTTAATTCCTGACTGAAGTGTAATATGGGGGGGGGGGGGGCTTTCGATTTGACGATTTTTGTTTGGATTTTTTATATAGATATTATGGTGAGATGAATTCATTCTGGCTTCGGGAAACCTATCGCTAAGTGAAGTAGCTTGGCGATCGATTTTGGTCACCAAAAAAATTTGACATCGCCAAGGCCCCCCCCCCCTATACTACACTTTAACCTTAATTCCTAGTTCTATGCACATCCTTTTTAAAGAAAAAAGTGTTTTTTTAGTTGAAAATTTGTTTCAATAAAATGCTCCGAAGGTAGCCACATACCTCTTAAATTTGTTTTTTTAAGTAATCCGCCAAAAAAAGGTAATTGTTATCACATTTTTTCGCTAAATTCCTATAAAAAAGCCTTATATTAAAAACAAGGCACGTACTTTTGTAAAACAAATACGTGATAACTTTAATTCAAAAGTTAAGAAAAAGACTGTTTTTTGATTTGAAGTCATAACAAAATCAAAACAATATAGTACTCATGTGTTCGTCCGCGGGTAGCGTGGTAGAAAGGAAAAATAGTTCGGAAGATTTATGAGAACTAAATTAGTTGTTGGACCCCTATTTTTAAAATATGTAGCCAGTATATTAAAAAAAATTCTTTAATCCTGAATATCTTTTTTAATTTGTTTGATAGTGTTAATTAACCATTTTTTGAAATTTTGAGTACATGTAATGTTTCATATTCGAAAAGGCACGCTTTCAAATCTGATATAAACCAATTCATTTCAGAATGAGTAAGTCCATGTGCTCAGTTTTGAGTATTTCTCCGTGAATGAATTTTTCTTCCAAATAGGGATTTTTGTTGAGGGACAAAATAAGACTAGCTGCTGTAGCTGAAATATGTTCATCAATCTTTTGAATGTTTGATTATGTACAAAATAATCTCCAATAATTTATCCTTTACCGGCACATGACGCATAACAGTTCCGCCTGGCATCTCTGAATACAGAGATTAACAGATCAGTTTTAAAATATTGAAAAGAGGACAGATTCTACAAGAGAACGACTGTCCTCCCTAAAGGAGAATGATTGGTCTTCCTACCATACAGGACAATAGACCGCTAACATAGAAACCAAAGCTTTTAAGTACAGCAAAAACCAAAAAATGAATGAATTAACTAAACATAAGAATGAATAAATAAAAGCCTGCAAAAAATAGATTCGGAAAATTTTTACATTCTCTGTGACCCCATTTACAGGAGTATTCTCTTTAATCATATTGTCGTGACTGAAAGCCACCCCTTACACTACCAATTCCCTGTCTATCTGAAAATACTGCAAGATGTGTAGGCGAACTTAAATGATCAAAAGACGTAATTGTAATCAAATAGATTTATTGATTTGAATTAACACATAAGTTTAGACACACACCATTCAATTAAGAAAAACAAATAAGAGTGGAGTTCGACAAGGGGAATTACTACTAGCAGAATATTCAGAATGTCAACTGAATCTAGGAAAGCTTAAACGCGCACAAGTACAGCTACGCCCCTTACGAATATTCGCAATATCTTAAATAAACTCACTGAACATATATTTTACATCGGCTGTTCCTTCGTGATGATTACGTCTTTTTACTAGTTCTGAGAATGGGTCAAGAATCCACTCTCTGTAATAAGGATTTTCCAAATATTCAATCCGCTTTTCCTCGAGTACCTCCACACTTAACAGCTATCTACGATTGACAACAACTTCGTGCTGACCTCCCGATCTTTGATTCACTTGACTTCTCTCTTCCTAGCACTTCACTTTACTTAACTCTATAACTCGCGAAACCCGAACTTATATAATATAACTTATTTGCATAAATCACGCCTGGCTCTCGGTGAAGATTGGTTGAAATAAAAAAATTATCTTTAGGAAAATAGAGGCGGTTAGTAAAAGACCGTATAGATCCGTCACAATATTTATGATGAAATTCAACGAAATCATTCTCTCAGAGATACGCCCTGTTCTCTCGGAACATCCGAGTGACCGTGGTGGTCTAGTGGTTATGGTTACAAACTCGTAACCGGAGTGTCACGAGTTCGAGTCCTAGTGCCCCTGAGGACCAGACCCGTAGAGGTGGCCAATACATGTTTCATTTGTCGAAGCTCAATGTCCTCCCGTTGGTGAGGTGTGGAAGTTCGGAAGGGGACGTGTTGCTTTAAAGTGGGGCGTTAATTTGTCATTCAAGTGGAATGTTGTTGAGAATACTGAATGTGTCAATCTCGTATCTGATGTAATTTATCTAATTCTATATTAGGATCAACACATATATTTATGAACAAAGTTTTTCTTGCATAAAGATCAGAAATAGTAAATATAGACATGCGAACTGACTGACATTAACCTGCGGTCTGTGAAGAGAATTTCAACTAGCCATTTCTCACTCCTGATTTAAAAAAAAAAAAAAAAAAAATCGTAGTAAAGTGGGATATAGTGTATATTTGTCTCAATATACTGATTCTAAAATGAAATGTGATTGCAGCTATAGAAATCCGAAGTTAGCGCAAGAGAGAATAATTTGAATAAAACTACCACTTTTTTATTGAACTTTTATTTATTGATTTTATGGTACAATTTATACCTTTTTTGAGATGCAAAGTTAACTAATGAATGCGATTAATCTAAAAAGGTGTGGCCCTCCGCTTTAACAATGTGACCTTCCAGCCAAAAGTGTTGCCCATCCATGCCATATCAAAGTGCATTTCACAACATTTACCTTACTTCTTTGAGGTTCACTTATCTTAAAATCTGAATAATTTTCTAGCCATTTCGGGCCGCGGTAGTCTAGTGGTCGAAGTCAGTGACTCGTAGTTGGTGTGCCATGAGTTGGAGCCAAGTGCTGCTGAAGACTCACCATGTAGAAGGACCGACGCACGTTTAATCTGTCGAGTCTTAAAGTCCTCCCATTGGTGTGGTGTGGCAGTTAAGAGATGGGAGGGGGTACCACCTCAGGTGACTTTCTTGTCACTTGGCCATGGTTCAAATGATGATGTCGTGTCCATGACGGGACCCAATCAGACAGTACCATGGGTCCAGATGACAGTTTCGGCAATCTGTTCAATATTATCCACATAGAGGTTTGTTGACGGAAACAGGACCCCTATTTCTTGTAGAGCAGCAAGAATAGCTGGACAATCAATAATATGAGCAGGTGTTAGTTCTATACCTGAACAGTTGTTACAATCCTTATATTCTACCATTCCTATCAATCTTCATTTCTCTGCAATTGCCTTGGTCCTTGTTATAAAGCGGTTTCCACTTATATTACAGAGTTAATGCTTTAAAGGATTTGACTCATCTCTCAATTTGAAATTAGCGACAGCATTTGTGTCGAACTAGGGAACATTGATAACGTTGTCATTATTCAAATTTCTAACCTTTTTCGCCTGTTTATCCGCATTTCATTGCCAACATGTGCAAGCAACCAAAAGGATGATGTCCGTCGCCAATAGCCCTTGGGCAGCTTCATAGTGCGATGTTAATTTAACGCTCCTTCTCTCACTTGGTGTTGCACTTTTAATGTCACGTATACACTGGTCAAAATAACTATTCGCACGACATGCGAAGATTTTTGCATATATTGAATTAATAAATAAAAGTTTTATAAAAAAATAAAACAACTCTTTTATTGATTTTAAACCAAAAATCATTAAGTTTAAATGCAGCATCCTTATGCAATACATTAAAATGTAATAAATTAATAAAATCCCCATCAGTGGCAGTTAAACAAACAAAAAAAGTATTCAACAAAACATAAAAACAAATGAAAATATTTAAATTAATATCTAGTTGCTCTTCCTCTCCGACGGATGACTTCTCTTAAAAGCTGTGGCAACGATTTAACCAAATTTTCTGTCACCTCTTGGCCAATTTTCTCCCATTCCTTTCTGTATGGATCTCCTCCATTTTACACTTGTTAGAAAAATGGCTCTCTCTTAACCTTTTTCCATAGGTGCTCAATTGGGTTGAGGTCTGGACTTGGTTGGGTGTTTCTAATAACTTTTAGGCAATTGTATCGCAGCAAAAGAGCCTTGTATTGTGGACGGAGTGTTTTGGGTCATCTTGGTAAAACTGGTAGACCTCCTCGATTCCCAGTTTTTTAGCACTTCTATGCAAACTTTCTTTTAAAGTCTGTATGAAATACAGATGGTTCATTATGCCGTTAATTGCGACAATGTTTCCTACTCCTGAAGCCACCATACACCTCCTCCTCCATGCTTTACTGAGGACACCATATTTGGTTCCTCTAACTCAGCATTATTTTTTCTGTATAATATAAATTTGTATCACATCCAAAAAGATTAAATTTTCTCTCGTCTGCAAAAATTACATAGTGCCAGAATTCTACTGGTTTGTTTCTACTGGTACAATATGAACTAACGAATTTCAATCTTTTCACTCGCTTCTCTTTGAATATATATGACTTCTTTCGAGCAGTTACAATTTTAAATCCATTATTATGCAGGTAATTTCTAAAAGTTTATTTAATATGTAATATTAATGTCCGAACAATCCTTGGTAACTTTTGCCAAATTTGATGCGTTGGTTTTGGGGTCTTTTTTAATTTGACGTATAAGCCATTGCTCCACCACTTCGGAAAATTTTTTTGATAGACTAGATCTTGGCTTGTTATTAACCAATTTTTGCCCTTTATACTTTTACATTACTTAGTTCTTGGCTCATTTACAATAGCCGAAATTTTGTTTTCAGACAAACCATTTTTAAAGTGCACTATGATTAAATTTTTAATTTCCAATGACAACTCTCCTTGTTTTCAGCCCATCTTGCTCGCTGCTTAAATAAAGCATTCTAAATGCCCTCAGAAATAGTCCAAATCCTTCGAATTACAAAAATTTGCAACGGTAATATTGCTTCTCGATATAAAAATTTATCAAAGCCTCCTATGTCGAATACTTATTTTTCTTGCTAAACTGCTTTTGAAAATTATAACGGTGCTTAGGTTTGTTTTTGTAAATACAAAAATACTTTAGAAACTGAACTGTTATATGCAACAAATAGCGAAACATAGTTTCGTTGTTGCATAGTAAGTCAATGATCGCAGAAACCGTTGCACGAGTCGAATACTTATTTTGACCATTGTACGTATTTAAAAAAATAGTGTTAAATGATTAAAATAAAAAAAAGCCCATTGTTTGTTTTGTTTTTATAGCAGGTATGGATAAAAGAAATGATCTATGTATTCTCAGTAATATTGTTGCATTTATCCCCCCCCTTTTTTTTTCTTGATTAAATCATTTTCAAGCAGAAAGTTGTAACGTTATAACGATAATTTAGTGTTAAATGCAGAAAAGTAGTAACCATGGTGATAATAAAGAGAAAAGTTCAATTTTCATTTTATTCCCAGAATTCGGATTAATTTTTAAGGTTGTTGTCTCACGGAGAAAACCGTTTTAACAACTTCCTGGGTTTCGTAATTTGCTTTTGTAATAAAAATGATCTCAAATACCGGAAATAAGTTTTTTTCATTATTTTTATGTTAGGAACTTCTTGAATTTTTTTCAATTCCTTTTTATGTCTGGATGAAATGAATTTAACTTCGAACATATTTGGTAATTACATTTCATTTTTTTTTTGTGGTACTTTGATTATGCACTAAAATATAAATGAGATTTTTGTTTAAAAAATGAAAAATACTACATAGACATACGTACACTAAATACTTGCTAAATATGTGAATTCGTATTTTAATAAACCTTCGATTATTTTATATTCAGAAAATTTATGAAAAATCATGTTAATATTGCGTTACATTGTACCTGCACACCAGTAACGTAACTAAGAATCTAAAGGCCTTGGTGCAAAAAAAAAAAAAAAAAAAAAAAAAAATTTGGTAGTTATAGAGACTGCCGACAGAAGTGAAAACTTAGAACTCTTAGTATTAAAATTGGAAATTTCATATTGTTTGAATTAAAATTTTCAACATCAATCTGGTTTTCACATCTATTGACACTCCGAGCAACAACTATAAATGCATATTTTTATGTTTTTTTTTTTATTATTCAAATATATTACGGGCTGTACAAAAGATCATGACAAAATATAAATACAATTCAATTGAAATAACAATTAATTATTTATGGATAGTATTTGTATTTACTTAAATTTCAATGTACTTGATTTTTAACATTATTTTAATTGTTTGCATTATTGTCATCATTAATTTCAACAATACTTAGATTTTTTGTACTTTCAATTATTTCATTTTGTTCTAAATAAATTAAACGTAAAAAAACTTTTTTAAGAACAAGCTTTTATTTAAACGCGCTAAAAAGAATAAAATAAACTTTTCCTTTAAATCTTTTTTTACTATCAACTTATAACGTCATTACACAATTTATATGATATAAAAGCTTGTCGCAATATTTAAGTACTCATATTTACTTAGTTTGAATTTTTAAAAATAAAATCAATCAGGTCAAGTTATTTATTTTACTAGTTTATCTACACAGGTAAATCTCGCGACAAGCTTTTATATCATATAAATTGTGTAATGACGTTATAAGTTGATAGTAAAAAAAGTTTTAAAGGAAAAGTTTATTTTATTCTTTTTAGCGCGTTTAAATAAAAGCTTGTTCTTAAAAAAGTTTTTTTACCTTTAATTTATTTTTTACTTTTTAGTTATCGCTGGACAGGTTTCTCAGCCTGTTCAACTCATTGAACGCTGGTTCGCCATCCCTGGTTTAGCTTAATTAATTCTCGCAACAGGGTATTAGACTAAAAACACAATTTTTTTAAATCCGTAATTTTTAAGCAATTTTTTCAATCTTCGTGCAGATTTTGAGTATCACTATTCTACACACGAAAAAAAAGGTTTAGTGAGATTATCTGCATAAATGACAAAGTTATTAAATGTTTAATTAAAATTTTGACTATTTTTGAAAAACTTAAAGAATATATTATTTATTAGAAATATTTTGAAGATAAGGGATATATTTCTCTAACATATTAGAAGAAAATTTTAGTTATTTATTAAAAAACTTCAAAAGGCATTTAAATATTTGTATTAATCAATAAAATGCTTAAGATTCAAAACGCATGTTGTAATCAAAAAAGAATGTTTTATCAAATAATGATAATTTTTTGCTGGGCATTAAATATCTTCTACGTAAGAATCTATTTTTTAAATTGCTTAGGTCATCTTTAGAAACTTGATTTTGAAAAAATAATTAACCATCGCATTATTTTTATACAGTCTCCATGTAACGAACTTCTATTTTGGGAATTTCTCTATTTTAAGAACTTTTTCCTGGAACCAAGCACATATTACTCTTTTCATCGTAAAACAACTCCAAATAGCGAAGTGCATTTCCTATTTAACGAAATGTTTCTTCTAAGATTCGATTTTTTTCTCTCCTTATTTTTTAAATATTTCAGGTCATTTTGCAAATTATTCTCTTTTGGCACATTTTATGAATATAAATAACCTTGAGCTGGTTTTACAATGTGCCTAACTCATCTAGAAAAACAAAATTGCCGTAATTTTCAAACAAAAAAAAACTCAAATAAAATTAACAGATTCTATTTGTAATTAAATTTAAGGACACATGTCGTAGTGTGTGTTTAGATTACTGGTGATAAAATGAGGTATATTTAAATTACTTGTAGACTTAAAATTAGAAAAAATTTTAAAAAAATTCCTTCATTTTATTATAAAATTATTTTTTTAATCGAAAATATATTGCATTTCTGGATAATATTTTTCTCTTATTGTTTTCCTAGCGGATTTCTTTTTGATGGATAAGATACATAAAAAAATTATCTTTCCGATTCTGTAATTATTTTTTGTCTGAGTTTCATAGATTAAAGTTAGATAAATTTTTTAAAGAATTTCTTCAATACTCCCTCTCAGTTTAACTTGGCAGCGTTGAGAAAGGTATACAATGTACCAATCTACTTGAAAAACAGCTCTACTTTTTTTTTGAATTTAAATCCAAGAAAATAGATAGAAATATGTGAAAAAATTGCATACATTGTAGAAATTAGATTATTTTTACGTTGTAGAAATGTAATTATTTTTTAGACAAAGTTAATTAATACTGTCAATAGAGCAACGTTATGAAATTCCAGTTTGGCTGAAAACCAAATTTCGACGTCAACTTTTGTCATTGTTGTAACAATAAAATTATTACAACAATGCAGATATCTCCAAGTTGGCGCCCAAAACGAGTTTAACGTTTTTAATTAATATCTTCTTAATTAATTGCAATATCGGAATATAAATGGTCAAAGCATGCATTGTCATCCAAACTAAACGTGTATACAAAATTTCAGCTCAATGGGAGGAAGATATCAGCTTCAAAATTGAGTTACATACATACATACGTACGTACGTACATACATACATACATACATACATACATACATACATACATACATACATACATACATACATACATACATACACACGCACGCACGCACGCACGCACGCACGCACACATACATACATACATACATTGTAAGTTAAATAAAAGCTTTTAAAAAGATACAATAGGCTTATGGTAACTAAAGTAAGAAAGGAAAATGTTTGATTCACAAATTTATGTAACCGCATCGATCGTCGTTTTATATTTTGTAGCATTGAGTTTTCGACCATTGAGCATATTTAAATTAAGCGTTTCATTTAGAAATTCAATTAGTGGAAGATTTTTATCATCTGCAAAGTTAATATTGAAGTCTCCACTTAAAATCATCGGTACATAATCATATATTTTTTTACCAAATCTCTTATTTCAGAACCTTCTTTTGTATAAATCATGAAATTTACGAATAAAAATTGCAGTATCTGTCTCAAGGATTTTCCAGGCGAAATATGAACGGCAACCATTAGTATGTATTGCCCATTCTCAGAATCGCAACGAGCAATGCACAGTATATACACATTGAACTTTTCACTAAATCCATTCAATTTCACTTTTAAGATATACACAGCACTATACATCAGCTGTATAGCTACAGATATATTGTTATAAGCATGTCGGTGACGCGAACGCACGAGATTTCACCCATCCAAAAGTGTTTACGGCGAACAGCACACTGCGCGTGCGCCAGTCAGAGCATGTCGGTGACGTGAACCCATAAGATTTTCCCCAACCAAAAAGTGCCCAACGCCGTTAAAGAAGTTTTCCCTTCAGAAAAGAACTCTTTTATCTTGGTTGGGCTTTATCCTGTAAAAAAAATTAAAAATACATGAATATTTTAAATATACAAAGCTACTTGAACTTCGACTCTTTATCGTACTTTTCAGAACATAGGAGAGCAAAGCTACAAACTACCTACATGTATGTGTTATGAGTTTCCTTTTGTGTCAGCTGATGTGATCACCCAGGTTCATTGAAACACCAAAATATACATCTTCCAGAACAACCGTAAAGAGCTTAGGAACTGCCGGAAGACGAGAAGTAACGTAATAGACGATAAAAAAAATAAAAAAAAAACGAACAAGCTTACAAATAATAACATACTTGCTAGAAAATAAAACAATGTAGATAAAGAATAAAAAGTTAAAAATATGAAGGTCGAAGTTTTACCTATTAACAATAAGTTGGTTTACAGTCTCTTACTAGTTTTAGTTTTCGCAAAAGTTTCAATAACTTAAGTTATTCAGGCTTGACACGACTTTGTTTTCAATTGCGGTTAGCGATAAACTTTAGAGTTTTCCACACCATTTCTTAAATATATTTTTAATTATTTTTCATTTGCAAAATTATCTTTCAGCTGCTGGCTTTCACTTGGTCACTCCAGAAATTGTGTTGTTTAATTCTCTCTGATAAATGTTTCCAATCCCAATGCAACGAACACCATACATTGCTCCTTTGCGAAGCAAATAACCAGCAGGGCTGTCAGTAGGTAGCAACCAGTATTTGGAATAACATAGCCAAGAACGATTAACTTGTCCCTATTTAGAAGTTGAAAAGTAGTACAATTTTGAAAAATATCTGTTGTTCTGGTTTGATGTCTTGTGGAAGACGCACTGAATGACCCACATCAAGAAGTTGGCGTTTTTTTTTCATTATCACTTAATATTTTATTGGCGAAGTTACCCAAGTCTCCAAAAGAAGATTCAATCGTTCAAATTTTCGAAAAATGTATCGATTGATGGTTCCTTCACTTTTGCATGTGACACGCAGACATCGTTGACATAATCGGCGGTTACTTTAACTGCAGTAACTGTCGAATTTCCTTCAGTATACGCTTCTGAAGCAACATTGTATAGGTCAACCACATTATACAAGGCAATATTAACAGTAAAACTTGGCCTAAACGTAGTCTTAGAAAGCTAAGAAATTTGCCAATTTTGGGAAATTTTTGTTTGCTACAATCTCTTTCGTGGCGTTGCTTGCACTTAAACACACTACTGGGTTTCTTTTTTTTATCCATATATTTAGTTTTTTAATTTATGTAATACCATTCGTATGTGCTCGGGCACTTAGTGACGTTAAAAGGAAGGATAAATATAATGCTACGCTATACAAAACGTCATTGGAGAATACCTGGCTATTTATTTATTTTTCGGGAGCATCAAATTCACCACCAGAGGACTTAGAGCTATAAAATGGTCAACTGAGATAGAAAAGAAATGATACAAAAAGTATGCACGAGTAAGAAAATGCAACACAATGCTATTATGATTCTTGAAAAAATAATCACCTCTTCTAAACAGCAGAAGAGACAAAAGTGCATTAGTCTATTACAGATACGAGTCTATTATGAAACATTTAAACGGGAAAATAGCTTATTATGAATCGTATTGTTATTAAAAATAGAACGTAACCAGAAAGGAATTGCTTTTCCTGTGTAGGCTTTTTAAGATGTAATAATATGTCAAGAGATTTTTCATGTAGTTTATTTCCAAATAACAGGTTAAAAGATGAAAAATTTGAAAATAATATAAACTTTTCAGTAAGTTCGCGACACTATACAAACAAAGCTCGAAATTATTTTCAATTGAGGTACTATGATTACAGTTGTGTTGCAACCATTTACATTTATATCTAAAATGTGGGGGAATTAACTTTAGTTCGGCTTGCCTGGTGGTCAGGGTCCGAAGGCCCCCTTGAGCTTGAGGGCCCCTGTGCATGGCACCACCTTGCATATTGGTAGCTACGCCACTGCTGCACTCCAAAAGCTATCGAAAATAGCACAGTATTTTGTTTTTTAGGTAAAATATTTTTTCAAGACCTTTTTTAAAGGAATTTCCCAGTAGTTTTTCAAAAGAATCTTTTCTAGGCTAGACAGAATCAGGCCTAGGCTTAGACACTGACGATAGATTATAATGCACTGTTTCCAGAAATTCCCATTTGTTTGGAAAATATATCCGTAATAACATTTGACAATTAAAATTATTACGATCATGATGTAACTGAAGCCAAGTTGAGAACGAGACGAGGTCCTGAACAGGGTTCAGATGGCCCTTACCTTCCAACATCCTTGTATATAACCATGAAGTGAACTTGAAGAGAAATGTAAAAGAAACCATAGAATAGCATATTTTGGATTTTAGTCGTTAAAAATCCAATACGAAAAATGTTTTAGTTGAATCTTGACGCATGAAACTCTTGGATGGCAATAGTCGTTCTGTGTGTTCGAATCTTGATTCCACTGAAGATCCACCTCCCGGAAGAATCTAGGCACGTTGCATTTGTCACGAGTTGATTCACAAGAAGTAGACACTTTCCAGTTGCTGTAAAACAGTTACAGGAACCTCCTTAGCAAATCGCTAAGTAGATGTACTCTTAAAGTTTGTGTTTAGGCCCTGATGGAAGTGACGTAAGTAATAGAAGGTATGTCACATGATTGGTCAGTCGAAATGACAGGGTCTGAAATGGAGAAGGCTTTTTGTGTTATTGAATGTAATCCGCAAATATTATACAACGGGAATTTCGATCACGATTTGGATAAGAACTTCCAACTATAAAATCTATCTAACAATGGCATTAAAAATTTAAAACTACGGGAGCTCATTGTGCAAAAGTAAAAGTCCAGAATGAAATTGAAATAGTGTATCACAGCCGCCATCAATGGACTTGATATTTTAACACGCGTTTGGGTGAAAATGGAGTTACGGCTCGAAGTATGTTGTGTTCCCGCATACAGCATGTGGGAGGGTCTCTAACAAAACTTAAATTCTTCCCATACAGTTCTGTTAAAGGTGACATTTATTATCTTACATTGTTCTTGATTTGGAGTGCATTGAAGCTTCTTTACGAATCACTCTGAAAAACGTCCTACTAAAAAGCGACGCGAGGGTTATTGGTGAATGATCTCGTCATTTTGAGCCACACTGCCATTTTGAAATCCACTACTACACCACACTAACGGGAACACATCGAGCCTCCACAGATTTAAGAATAGTCGGTACCCCCTAGCCCGACAATGTTAAATTGAGCATTTTTATGTACCATTTTCTAAGAAACCATTAAATGTACAGACTTAAAATTTTGTCTGTATATTAATTAGACTTTTTTATTTAAACTAATCGGAAGCTTTTCAAATATATTGTTTAGTTTTTTTTCAAAAACATTCATCGCAACAGTATCACTATGAATTTTTTGAAAAATGTCATTTTTTTTCACGATAACTGACTTTTACAAAAATATTATGGGAATATTAATAAAATCTCCGATAATATTATATAGTTAGATATCAATAATATTCAGTGAAAATTGCAAGTACTTCCATTGAATAGGTTCTGAGAAAAAGGTACACGCATTTTTCAAAACACCATTTTGTGATATTTGCATTTTTATTATAAAATGTCACTTCATCAAAAAAATTATGAATTACAATCTGTATTTGTAATATTTTTTTAAATATTAGCTTATTCTCAATAACTTTTAAGACTTTTTACTTATTTCTTTTACTTAGAATTCTCAGAAAATACATATGTAGCATTTTTTATTTTTAATCTATCGAGATATTTTATAGCATTTGTATAATTTTTCTCAAATTATGCATCAATTTTTGAAAAATTTTCTCTTCTGATACATTACTGTAATCCAAGTTGACTCTAAAGTATCATAAATATAATGTGAAAATGTGTCAATACATGAAAATATGACTTTGGTAATACATCATTATACACGACATTTCGAAAAGTTTTATTAGAGTTTTATAAATTCACATGTAAACAATTTCTTAAAGTATCAGAATTAAAAGGATTCTTAAAATATTACATAAATGGTATTCAAAACATCAACAAGAAAACTGATTTTATGTTTTTAAACATGAAATTGTGTATATTTGGGTATGCAAACAAGTTTTGTGCAACGAAAAAGGGCATTGCATTTTGAGATATATTTATGTACCTTTTACTAAGAAACTATTGAACACTAAAGCTTGTGTGCATTAAATAAACATTTATATTTATACAGAAGAGAAATTTAAAAAAAAAATTGATCAGCCTGTTTAAAAATGTAATTTTTGCAAAGTAGAATAATGAATTTTATAAAAATTTTCCTTTTCTATGTTAGGACATCTGCTTTTTAGCTAAATGTCTGAGGAATATCTCAAAAATTTCACTTCAGTATACACAATATATATGAAATATAAAATAAATATTTCCAGTTCATGCATACAATTGATTTTTAGAAAAAAGAAGGCACAAATTAAAAAATATAATCTTTATAAGACAGTAGTACATAATTATATGACATTTCGAAAAGTTTCATTAATGTTTTATACATTCACATGTAAACACAATTTCTTAAAATATCAGAATTAAAAAGTTTCTTTAAATATTACATAAATAGTATCCAAAACAACAAGAAAACTGTTTTTGTTTTTAAACATGAAATCTATGTATTTTTTTATATATAACAAGCTTCATGCAATGCATTTTGAGATATATTAATGTACCTTTTGCTAAGAAACTATTGAACACTAAAGCTTAAAAATTTGTGTGTGCATTAAATAAACATTTATCTTTATACAGAAGTGAAATTTCTTTAAAAAAATTGATCAGCCTGTTTAAAAATATAATTTTTGCAGAGTACAATAATGAATTTTATAAAAAATGTTCCTTTTCTGTGTTACGACATCTGCTTTTTAGCTAAATTTCTGAGGATTTCCTCAAAAATTTCACTTCAGTATACACAATATATATGAAATATAAAATAAAAATTTCCATTTCATGCATACAGTAGATTTATAAAAAAAACACACATAATTTTAAAAATAATTTTTAGGAAACAGCTTTTGTATAAAATTTTACCTTATCAAAAAGATCCTGCACTGTAACCAATTTTTACTTTATTTTTCATAATATTATCTTCTTTTATCTTTTCTAATTTTCTGAAGTATTTTTAATTTGGATACATTACTATCATCAAAGGAACAAATGGCATCATAAACCCCGAGTGAAAGTACTTCAATCTGTACAAATGTTGTTTTGGGAACGCATAACCTATTGACATTATGAAAACCTTCATTCGGGTTTTGTGTTTTCCGACAGGACAAAAGCCATGTTTTTACGTGCCCATTTTTTAGATGTGCAATATTTCGAAAGAATATTAACAACTATCACCTTACCTGTATCAATGCTGGTCACAGTAACTGCACCATTTGATGATGTGTAACCGCGCTTCTGCCATGTCCACAATATTATTATTACCTTCATTTTCACAAACAGCTTCCCTCGCAGCATTTTGAATAGAGTCCTCGTAAACAAATTTTGCAGCATTTGAGATTCGCTTACCGTTAGGAGAAAACCTTGTAGGTGGTTGCAGAAGATTCACTATGCCGCAAAACATTTTCCCAGCTTCTGCACCTCTTCCAATGGAACACGTAGCATATACAAACCTGGTATTTATTGTAGCAATTTGAGTTCCTTCATGGATATTTAAAAAAGAGAATTCTATATGGCATGGACAAGCAAAACAATTCAGGACAAATTTCCAGTCCAGACTTACCTTTTAAAACTTGCATGTCTAAACCACTTTTACACATTTTACAATGAACATTCTTGAAAACAAATACAAGAATATTCAAATTCATAATGGTATTCTTTATACTTACTTTAATAAGAAAATCTCTAATTAAACTTTCTTTTGCACATGACTCTTTTGAGTCATGAACAGAAACAAAAAATTCAAAATTTCATAATTTGTGAACTTTAGAAATTTTAAATATTTAAATCTTAAACGCAAACATGATAAACATGTATGCGTTCAGTTCAGTTCAGTTAAGTTCCGTACAGGGGTTCAGTTCCGTACATCTGGAGCCCTGGCTAGCACCTTATGCTCCGAAATGATTATTTGAATTATTTTCTTCAAATAGGATGGAAGGATAGGTCTTGATTATATTGTACACCTGTAAGTTTTGTTAACTTATGCTTCAACTGTGGTTGGTGAAACTAGAGTATTTAGAATCTATTACTTGGTATGTTAGAATCTATTGGTTGTTTTTAAAAATTCTTCGACTTTTTGAATATGCTCTATTGTATCACAATTCGCTATTGATAAATAAGACCATTCACTATGATTAGAGATAAAATTTTTCAATATTTTACGTTGCGATTGATATTTGTTGCAGGTTAAAATAAAATGTTCACTTGTTTCTGGTACATGACAATCTGAACACAAAAGAGAATCTGTTTGTTTAAAAAGAAAGTAAATATCATTTAATGGTATATTCTCTTTGCCCGCAGCTTATTAATTAAAACTTCTGTATTTCTATTTTTTGCTGCCTGTCTATTCCATTTTTTAAGATGAGAAATATAACTATAATTTTTATGTCTCTTGCTCTTTTTCCATATTTCTTCGTTTGCGCTTATGTGTTGATTTTTGAAAAATGTATGTAGATCTTTCCAAGTAATCCAAGGAATAATATTCCAAGGATCTGGAGAGGCTTTAGCTAATTTATCAACCTCTTCATTAATTTCTATTCCCTTGTGAGCTGGTACCCAAATGAATGTAACTGATTGAGTTATTTGGAGACACTCGTGTAACGTTGAACTTAAATTTAATATTATTTTACTGGATTTTCTATTAATATTAAGGATACTTGTTAGAACTGATAAGCTGTCCGTCAGGATGACATAGTTTTCTGTTTCTGAAACCCAATTTTTTAAAGCAGTCCATATGGCGATAGCTTCCGCTGTAAAAATGGAAATCATTTCTTTCAGTATGTAATTTTGTCTAACTTTTCTCTTGGGGATTAAAATTCCTATTGATGTTTGATTAGTATTTTTAGAACCATCTGTTGCAATTATAATACTGTTATTAAAGTTTGACTGGATATAATCATTAAACATATTTTGCACTATGATATCTGGAAGATCTCTGTTTTGAAAAGGCAGTTCATGAGTATAGATGTTTATTTTGTGATTTTCATAGATTGGAGGAGGAAGAGGGGATCCACTGAAGGAAATCTACTTTAGAAATACATAGTTCTTGGAGCAGGTTGATTGACTTTTGAAAAATACTGATTTCTTTTTATCTATATCTATAAAAATTATTATTTATATCCCAAAATAACCTTGCATTTGGTGACCAGTCTTTTAAAGCTATTTGTTTGATAATAAATTTTTGACAAAGGAAATTATGTCGATTATTGATACTGCCATTCATAGATTCCGCTCTTAATACGTCTATCGGAGTGTTTCTTGGGAGACCTAGGGCTAAATGTAATGCAGCATTGCAAATTGGTTCTAGTTTCTGTCTATTGCTATTGGCTTGAAAAGGAAAAAAGTTGACTTCCTTAGTCAAAAATAGAACGGATTGTGGCATTAATAATATTTAAAAGAATATCAGTTCTTGTTCCTATTTTAGGGGACGATAATGCTTTGATTACATTTAAATATTTAAATCCTTTCTGTCGGAGGTAAATAATATGTTTTTTCCAAGTGATATTGGGGTCGAAGATTATACCTAGGATTTTAACGTGCATCGACACCAAGACTCGAGCCCGCTACACGCTGCCCACGGGTTCGTCCCCATAACCACTAGGCTACAGTGGTCATTTAAACTTGTCGATGTTTGCGTGCATGTGGGTCGTGATGGAAACTCACGTGTGGATCTATCGTTGTTCAAAATTACAGGCTGTGTGGATAGTGGACTTCTGTATCGAATAAAAATCGAAAACCAGATATGTTCCATGCTAAGAAATCTAATATGTTTTGAAGAATGATACATGCTTCTAATCATATCAGGCATATTTTTCAAATTTTTTTTCATCTCTATTTTTATTCTTATTATCGTGACGGAAATGATCAGAAAACAAGTTGGATTTCCGATTACATTTCAAAATAAGAGGACTAGAAACATCGTTCAAATAACCGAATATTATGAAAAAAAGTTAAAAAGAAAAGACCGCCTTTCGCCCCCTGGTTGCCGAGCAACAAAAAATGTTACAACGGAATACAAAGTGTCACATTGACTCTTCTTCTGGATAGGTTGCACTGCTTAAAGATGCGACTACTAGTGGAGATGAACGCAGACTTTCTTATTTGCAAAATTTGCTAACGTTATGATGTAGAGACATTCTTAGAATAATCTGCACTTTTATAGGTAAGTTTTTATCCAGTTTCATTTTATGTAAAAATATTATAATATAAGAAAGTTCGAAAGGATGCAGTGAAATGTATCCTTTTTTGGGGAATTTTTGTTTTGTGGTAGTCTTTGACGATGCGATCTAGACACGCGATTTGAAAAAGAAAACTGTATCTTAAAATAACATTAAAAATAGAGAATTTCATGAAATAAAAATATAACAGGATTAGAGAGCAGGTGAAACTTAATAATTTTATTCATATTTAATCGTAAAACTAACAATGCTACTCTCTCTCTCCTATTTAGTCATCTATAGTTAAAAGTCTTGATCTTTTTTTTTTTTTCCTTTTTGGTGAAAATCAGAATTCACACAAATAACATGTAGAAAGTTGTAATAATATTTTTAAAGCTCTTTTGGCCATTATGGGATAATCGCCTCTAATTTTAATCCAAATGAATGAATTGACTCATCCGAATGTTTTGGAATTAAATTTCGATTATTACAGAGCGAAATTAGCTCGAATAAAGTTGCTGAATTTCGAATCGGTGGAGCTAATTTCTCGTTGGGTGGAACACATGGTAAGTTTGATTTTCGTGATGTGCTTTCATCTATTCATGACGAAAGAATAAGTTAGATATACCTCGAATACCCTTAGTTTATTTTTATTAACTAGCCATATGATTGAGTTCCGTATTTTATTTTTTTCTCAGAGTTTAATAAATAATTAAAAAAATGGCTCACTTCAAGAATTTGGCGACACACCAAAGTGGTGCGGCAAAGTGGAGAATCTCTGTTCTAGGATGATTTTTTTATTAAAAATAAGTACAGAAACAGACTCACTGATGAAGACTTGGACAATTATATTCGAATGAAAGCCACTACCTACTCTCCTAACATTAAAAAAAAGTTCTTGATGACAAAAAAAGTTACATCTTTCTCATTAAGTTTAATATGTCTGATAAAAGATCCATTATTATCATTTATCAATAACTACATTTCAATTTCTCTCTTAAGTACAATTCAATTTCAGTTTCTTTCTCATGTATACAGTTTCCTCACAGGAAAAGGATGCCAAAAATACTTGTCCACCTCAACTCTTTACTGGGACTCTAAATTATGTGTCCAATGACCAATAGTATCCGGTGGTTCACTAAATCAAATCAATGAAAAAGAAATCAAATTGTTTTGTAAAAGTAGTATTAGAGCAAAACTCATGAGATTTAGAGCAGCGGTTCTTAAACTTTGAACCGTCGTGGCCCATCTTTACGTATCATCCTGATGTCGCGGACGCCCAAGAGATTTTGAACACCCCTCCCTGACTCCCAACACATTGCCGAGTGATTTAAAGATTTCTCAATAATTCTAAGACTACTTCCGCTACTTATACAAATTTTTAACGAGTCTTTTTTTTCTCTTTAAGAAAACAGTAAGCATCAAATTAAAAATATTATGTTACAGTAATGACTATTGCAGTTGCAAAGAATGAAAAATATTCGAATTAATATTCTTGATCGAAATACATGTTCTTGCAGAATTTTTCCATTGGGAGAAATTTAGTGATCTAGTCTAAAATAACACATCTGTCTACTTTTCGACGAGGCCTTTCAGGATCTGTAAACGAAAGAACATCAAATAACTCTCCTTAGCGACTCCTTAGAAAGGCGCTAGGGAGACTGGCGGGGGGGGGTGACCACAGTTTCAGAACCACTGTGTAGTGTTAGATGAAACTGAATCATGATCCGAACCGGGGGTCTGCAATCGTTGCTGTTTGCGCAGAAAGTTGCGGCTCTTTGCGTTTTCTGTCTCTATGAATTATTAATGATTGCTAAAAATTGTTTTTCTTTATAACTATTTAGGGAAAATGATCTGTATTTACCTATACATTTAAATATAAGACTGGATTAAGGTAGTTATTTCATGATTGTGTGTGCGTATGTGTTCATTAACAAAGCATACTGAGAATCAGTGAAAATGTTACAATTATTTCTAAAGCAATGAAGTTCAATTTATTGGTGAAAAGGGCGCCATTTGAGGACATACCTTAAAATCATTTCCAGTAACGTTTACTTAGTAGCATAAATGATTTCGAGAACATTCATGATTTTGGGACAAGAGAGAGAGATGCATTTAAAAGTCCCCCACGAAAATTAAGAAAACATATTCCGTATTTTATGAAAGTTTTTAAGGTTACTAAAAAGAGTATTGAAATGACATTTGCATGCAAGAACAACCAAAATCTGTCTTAATTATAAAAGTAAGCATAAGATTCTAGAATAAAGCACTTACGGTATTATTGGTACAGAGTTTCAATCATGAAGCTTGAACAATATGACAACCACAATATGAAATTTTCACAATGGCTTTTCTTGCATTGAGGCACAGAAATAAAAATATCTTCCGTAGTAAAGCTTCATTTTTGTGAAGACATCCAAATATTACTTGGGATAAAATTGTAGTAAAAAAATATTGATCGGAGCACGAGAGTCATGATCACGACCGTCCAGTGTAATTGTATGTATTTAATAGTTTAGGTTGATAGTATGAAATCTAGTGAAGGTAGTAGTTTTTGACAAAGAGAT
The DNA here is from genome assembly GCA_019973975.1 of Trichonephila clavata. Classification (NCBI taxonomy): domain Eukaryota; kingdom Metazoa; phylum Arthropoda; class Arachnida; order Araneae; family Nephilidae; genus Trichonephila; species Trichonephila clavata. The sequence goes on from BMAO01003449.1 coordinate 21,251, forward strand.
TTTGTAGATTAAGAAGATTTTGACAAAGATAAATATTGAATGGAATGAGATGAGTGGAATACGGAAAACATACATTCTACAATAACACAAACCAAAACAAGCGAATAACTAGTGTTGCCATTCTTCAGTAGCTAAATTACAATAAGGGTGGTTGCCCCACCATCCCCCTCCTGAAAAATAAGTAAAGTTAAGAAAAAAAGTTCATAGTCTTTATAATGTTCTGGAAAAATGCACGGGGTTCATCCAATACGAATGCGAGATAAGGAGGTCGTAGGAGCTCAATCAGTGTTCATTGACCCTGTCTTGTGTGCCTTGTGGCCAGCAGTTGTCGATTCTTAGGAAATTGACTCGGAGGCGAATGAATCAGTTGAAGGCTTAGAATTTGTAACAGCCGACGTTGGTATCTTGATATTGCTGGCAAGATCACGTCCAGGTCACCAGTGTTAAATCCTATCGACGTTGCGGTGAAGGTTATTTCGTATAGAAGCAACTCGACAGATTTTAAAAAAGATAAATATTTAATGGGATGAGATTAGTTGAATACAGAACATATATTTTACATTAACACAAACAAAAACAATCGAATAAAAAGAGTTGCCATTCTACAGTAGCTAAATTACAATAACGAGAGCCACAACAGCTAGACGCTCTTTTTCAAGGCTCTTTGATAGCTTAAACGTCAATCCAATTTGTGTCACTTACTTGGCTCTCCTGTCTCAAAAGTTTGGTGACCCCTGATTTAGACAAATGTCGTTCCACGTAATCGATCTTTCTTTTTTTATGGGTAAATAATCGTATCGCAATTATGATGTTTTTAGTGGTAAACAAATTAATGATCTTCATGGATACGAAACCTGTTACATTTCAGTCCAGTCAATCATTTTCTCTCGGTTCCTGCGCCCTTCTTTCTAACCGGAAAATTCACGGGAAACTAATTGCCATTAAAAATCTGCAAAATGTTTCATTTCACATTAGCTTTATGTTTTGTAGAATTTCAGATGGCCACGGAAGAGCCAGTCGTTGCTGTAGCCACAGCGAAGGACGCACGCCTGGACCACGTGGGCGGATTGGTTCAAATTATCCTGCGATGTTCAGAAGAAAAGTGGCTGAAGCTGCTGGCCGTGGAAGACAACCGGACACAGTTAACCACACACTTTCTGGATGACCCGAACAGTGAGTGCATTTTTGTGGCCGAGAGTAGTGGAGGGGTACTCGGCCTGTACACCTCTTCGGCCAACCTTCCTTTCGCGGCAGGAAAGCAACAAAAGGCAGCCTTTTTCCTAAAAGTACCCGGCGCCGTAGCAACTGCAGAGAACATGAGGTTGGTCATTTCATGTGGAGATCTGTTCTCATCGACTGTAGAGCAATTGCAGGCTTTCCTTGATTACGTAAGTAATATTTTAACTAGCGTGTGAATGAGGCTTAACTAAACTAAACGAAACTCAGTAGCGCAACAGCCCATGAGGTCCAAGGTCTACTCTTACGTTTCAGTTTTCGTGACCTTGGGATCTGAGGTGCATGAGCAAATGTTCCAGTCCGGTAGTCAGGTTGTCGCGAAAACCTCCAGTGTTGAGTTCCCAAGCTAGCTTGGTACTCATTTATCGACTCACTGAAGAGATGAAAGGCTGAGTTGACCTTGCCTAGCCCGGGATTTGAACACCGGACCTGTGCAGTGGAAGCTCAATACGCTAACATTAAGTTACTGAGGTTTAAGGATTAACTATATTTACTAATTATTTGTATGAGGATGGGATCATTTCTGAGCTACATTTGTAGTGGTCCTTCAGACTTCACTTTCGTTTCCGTCATGGAGCTTGTGCTTTGGATTGAAAGGGTGAATCCACTTACTATGAAGTAATTTACTCCCCATATTAAGGTTTTAGGCAGAAACTTTGATATATATACAGCAATTTTACTTCTTAAAACTTCCACCCGTCGTAGATATAATGTTCTAATTACAGATTTGCACCTAAATTTCAAGCGAAAATGGTTTCTCTAATTTAACAACACACTTTTCTGTTCCAGGCTGTTATACCAACCCTCTGCAATCCCTCTTGTCACGAGGGATGGGCCAAAGAACGCGCCAATGACTTACTCACAAGCTTTCGCGCCTTTCGAAGCATTGTTGCGAGGGGTGTGGCCCAGAGTAAAAACCATGTCATCATTTCTGTACCACCCATTCATCCTTTCGAACCATCTGCTTATGCGAGAGGGTAAGGCACATCATCTATTTCTTAAAACCCCCGAAATGATGTGTAGTTACATACAGGGCCAACCAAAAGTCTGGCCCTGATTATATTTATTGTGCTGAAGCTATTATTATTAGGACATGTTTGAGTTTGTAAGTACTATATATTAGGAATTTCTTATAAGACTTATTTTTCTCAGTAAATTTCAGTGTGTTCCCTCCTTGGTAATTTAGTGTATGTCTAAGCAGTGTTCTTATTCCCACAAAGTGTTCTTTGACATCCTTGCACTTAATAAGTGTCCAGCCTAAACCTTTTATGAAGAATTCGTATCAAATTTGTTTGCAATATTTGAAGTTCACGTAGTGCTTCACTAGTTGATTTAGGACTCCGTTGAAACGATTGCCAAACGTGTTCAATAGTTCTATCAAGAAACTAGGCCGCCTGCCACTTTTGGGAAGATCCTTTACGCTGCCTATTTCTTTAAACATTTTATACCCCATAGTTTTTTTTGTTGTTGCACCAGAGCGTGAAACCGTAGCACACATTGGGTTTTCTCTTGAATTGACGGCATTTCAGCAAAAAAAAATCTGCCTTACAAATGTTCCCCTAAGGGACTCTACTCCCCTCCCCCTCAAAAAACCCCTATTAAATTTGACTTATCCAATGATACAAAAGTTACATTATTACATTAAACGGTTATTTTGTAATGCATTTTTATAATCAGGGCAGTACTTTGGGTTCACCCTGTATTTCGATCCATCCAATAGCTAAAGATCGTGATGAATTTTGAAAAAAAGTGTTTTTATCCCCATACAGCAATCACCCTCCCTCCATGGAAGAGGCGAAAGAAGCCTGGATGCAAGAAACAGTGTCTATACTGGAAAGCAGCGTCCGCCATTGGTCGGAACAGATCCAAGAAGTGTTGGATGAGGGTTTACACTCGGGAAAGCACTATCCCCAACCCTCCGATTATTACAAGTTCTTTTGTCACAGAAGAAAGTCCCTACTTTTCATACGGCAGCAAGTAAGTCAAATGAATATTTCTTCAAATTTCAAGAAATAAACGAATCATCTCTATACCCCCTTCCCAAAAAAATAAACAAAAAAGCAAAAAAAAAAAAAAACTTTTTTTCCCCATCCCAATCTAATAAAAATTGATATATCTCCAACTTTTTGGCGAAAAAACTTCACACCATTATTTGTCTTCCTTCTCAAGGTTATTTGCATTTATCATACAGGGTAGCTACAAAATGGTTGGGCAAAAGAATGATTTATTGCATGTAATTTACAGGTAAAAAATTAAAGTACATATTGTTGTAAGATAGAGAAATAGTCCACAAGTTTACCATTGTCACAACTGCTTGATGTGACTTCCTTTCGTTACTTTGTAAACATCCTATCGATAAATCAGTTCTTGTCTGAGATTTGTCAGCATTTGGCCTTCGATCAAATTAATTCAAGCATAGATTCTTGATTTTAGTTCAGGAATGGGTGCAGGAAATGGAGGAGTGTGTACACTTTATTCTTTACAAAACCTCATACACTGAAATCTAGCGATGAAATATCTGGTATCGCGATGGCATCTAAATATCACCATCACGACCAATCCAGACTGGTGCCTCAGCATTAATGTATGATGTAACGTCGTTAAGGAAGTGACAAGGCACGCCATCTTGTTGATAAATGTCCTGGAATTTTTTCTCTGATGATTGGTATAGGGAAAATCTGCACAGATCCAGGTAAATAATTCCTGTAAAATCTTTTTCAGTGGAGAAAAATGGGATGAAAACATTTCCCTGCTCAAAACGCATTTACTTTGGGACAATCCCTTTCATGTTCTTGGAAGGCATGAGGATTTTCTGACTCCCAATTGCTTACATTAAGATACCTGAGACCCTCCACGAATAAATGGATGGATAATATGTTATTATTAGCCTGACTTAAAGGAGTTAATTTAATTTAATATTTCGGAAATTATAAACTTAAGAAATTTCCCAGCTAATTTGTAGACTCTCTCTCTCTCTCTCTCTCTATATATATATATAAATATAATATAAGCTGTCCTAAGTCACCAATGTTTATAATACTGTATTATCTATTCTTTTATATTATTTTTATATACATATTTAACTCTATTATTTTAATTTTTCATATATCCCTTTAAAATCTATTGTCTGGTTATCTTGCAATTTCAATTCTTTTAAGTTTTGATCATATTTATTCATCTCTCTCTTGTAGAGAAATTTTGACTATATATATATATATTACATAACAGTACAATTTTTTGCCCTAATTTTTCTGTATAATACCTTATTGCAGTTGAGAAGCGAATCTTTGGAGCTCATATCCGACATTTTGCAATCGAAGAACAGTCCGCGAGATGCCGAACTCAAGGATCTCATAAAGAAAGTTGAAGATGGTGAGCGAGAAATTATACATTATCACTCAATATTCTTACACTCTAATTACTAAAAAAACACCAAGAAGGAGTTACCTAATTGTAATGAAATTTCGTCTGCAAAGACATTTGTACAGAACATGCAGATTATTAAAATTTGTGGTCTAGTGTGTGAATAGCTGGATCTACAGCACATCGGAACAGCGCACTCAGCAGGTGTCTATAAGGAGCGATTCTCAATCTGATAGTCAAAATTTCTGATGTATTGCGATTTAGGATACCTTTCAATGACTGAAAAAAATGCCTCTCCACAGGATTCGAGTTCATTACGAGCAACTGTCAGAGTTTGAAAGAGGTTGTATCATTGGATTGAAAGAGGCAGGTTGGGCAAACCGGAGAATTGCTCGTAATATGGGTTGAAGTAATGCGGCCATTAGAAGATGCTGATAAGAATGGGTGGACATTGGCAGATTTCAGCGTTATGATGGTTGCGGTTGACCTAGGGCTACAGAAGATTGGGAGGACAGATTGATTGTCAGATCAGCTATCACAGTGCTTGATTAATCGTTATCAATAATCAGACATGTCCACGCACGAGTGTCCACCATGACCATTCACAGACGGTTGATAGAGAGAAATTTAAGCTCGTACCGACCGCTAAGTCTCATGCTACTCACGACTGCACACTGTCAAGCCAGATTACAGTGGTGCTTGGCTCGATCAGGTCGGAATCAAACTGACGGAGGAAGTATAGTGTTTAGTGACGAATCCCACTTCCAAATGTGCCCTGACGATAATCGAAGACGTGTCTGGAGACGCCAGGGGTAACGTGCCTATCCTGCTTTCACTATTGCACGCTACACAGACTCTCAACCAAGAGTTAGGGTCTGGGGTGCCATTTATTTTGACAGTCGAACCCCTTTGGTCGTCATTAGAGGCACACTTATAGCACAGAGGTACGTCGATGACATTCTGAGAACTGTTCTGTTACAGTTCCTTTTGTTCTAATTTTTTAGCAAGATAAAGCAGAAAAATACGGCACGTGTTGCAGTTTGTCAAACACTTTCTCGGACATCCAGATTGCCAGATCTGTCTGCAATCGAACATGCCTGGGATATGATGGGGAAGTGACTGCATCTACCAGGGAATGTTGATGACCTGGATCAACAATTGGAGCAAATTTGGTAAGAAATACCACAGAAGACCATCAGGGTACTTTATCACTCTATGCCACGCCGTGTGGAAGCTTGTATCCAGGCTAGATGTAGGTTAGCATCTTATTGAGCTCGTTACTTTGTAACTATGTAGCTCTGAAATAAGTCATTCAATTTTTCTAAAATTTTAATAATTTTCTATTCTGTACGTAATTTTTCTACCCACCAAATTTTGTTTTTATCAGACAACTTCTTCTTAGTAGGTCGCTTTTTTGTTATAGAGTGTACTTACCATGAATGAAATGATCCTCAATATCACATGAATCTTTCAAAAACTAATTTTTGTGTTTCACAAGAAACTATTTTACAAGAAACACATAGTTCTCTTCTGACTCAACTCTGGCCTGTGTGGTCTCCAAAAATTCCATTTATTACAATTACTTCCAACCCAGAACAAATTACTCTTACACTCTATATCAACAACAAAAAAAAAATAAAAAAAAATAAATGCATCAAGAAGGAGTTTGCCATGGTCCGAAGGTCGCAGATGTGAGAGGGTTCGAGGAAGAGGCAGACATGATAATAAAATAGCTACGCGTAGAACGCGCACTTTGAACACAAAAAATATGTTCGAAATGTACGGGTGCGCTTTGTACGCTGGGGATAAAAATGATGACTTCAAAAATAATAAAAGAGATAAGCACAGACATAAAATTAGACTTCTACATTGATCGAAATACTGTTTATTTAAAAGAAATGACATACTTGTGAGGAACTTACAGGGTTGTAGTTCTAGATGTATACTATTTTTTCAAAAGTTTGCGATAATACCTCGAATGAATGATTTGAAAACAGACGAGCATTTCATACATAAATTGCAGGTTCCTTCGGAAAAAAAGGAGCTGCGTGTTATACGGCGAATAGACCTAAAATTTAAAAACTGTAGCTTGAAAGTACAGGTGCGCGTTATACGCCGGGTTTTTTTGTAATTTTATTTAATCTTCAGCACTTTACGAAATTCACTTTTATAACTTAACTCTGGGAGCAATATGAAATCTTAACCTTTAATCAGATAACTAAATTATGGAAGGTATTTATCCGCAGTAGCACCTTCTTTTAAGATCTTTCTTGAAGCCTGATAGTATAATCAGCTCCCAGTTTGGTTACTTAACCATTTTCTGGTAGATTCTCGGATAATAATCTTAAGATGCATGAACACCAGTTTCTGTTTTCTTTAACTTGGAATTCAGCTTAGATCATGCTTGTCTAAAGTGTAATGCAAAAGCTTTTAAAATGCGGCCCGAACGCAAATTATGAAAATATTTCAATTTACACATTTTTATTTAAAAAAATAAACGTATGCACAAAATACGCAAAATATGCGGCATTAATTTTCGATTTAACTGATGAGTTTGAAAGAAGATTTTCGAAAAAACGAAGAGTATTTCGATATATTTTCTACCCCGTTTTCTCTAGAAATAAATAAATTACCTTCAAATGGAATGCATTGAACTGGAAAGTGACATTCAACTGAAAGAAAAATTTGGGAATGTTTCTAATGAAAAAAATGGGAATGATTTCTTCCGTGGGCCTTGGGAAGAGATCCCTTCCCATCAGCATCATCATACAAAATACCTGTGGCAAAATCCACGAAAGGGTTAATTGAATGAATTGTGTTTGCATAAAGGTTTTGCTTTGCAGGACATTTAGCTTCAAAGACCATTATTTGTTAAAAACCTGTTCCAGGAGTAACAGAGGCCGAGAAAATCCGCAAGCACCTGTTCCCTCTGCACCGGCGCTGCAAGGACCTCGAAGCCAAGGACCTGCCGCGATTGCGCAAGTACCTGGTGGATGGGTTGCTGAGGATGGTGCGAGAGGCCGTCGAGCACTGCGACGTCCTACAATTGCCCCACAACGCGGGCGTCGTGTCCAAGTTGTACGCCAGCGTCTCGCACATCCTAGTGCGGTTGGTAAGGCGTCCCTTTCAGAAACTATATCTTCAGTTAACACTTATGAAGGGGGAAAAGCCAACTTAGGTATCCATTCTCGTAACTTAAATGGGGTTAAATATTATTACAGGGTGGTCCTGAATTCATGGTACAAACTTTAAGTGTAAATACAGGGCATTGAAACAATCACATTTATTGTATAGGAATGTATAGGCGCAAGTGACGCGGTGAGGCACGAACAGGGGAAATAACAGAAAAGAGAAATGGAGTTATCCATTGGCTGCGTTGTCGGTAGGGGATAGTCTAGCCGCCGTTCAGCATGATGCATCTAAATAGGGAAGGACGCCATTCGCAAATGTGTTGACGTCTATGATGGGAGACTTTAAGTATGCCGAAAAAGCTGGCATGTACGGCCGTGCAAATGGTAACTGCACTCGCTGTTTCCTGATCGGGGAATGCCGGATCACACAGACTTTTCAAGTGGCTACATCGTCAACATTGGAAACAGTTTCGTTCCGTCGCCAGAGATGATGCTGGTCAACGAAGAGCTGTACGCAGTCCAAGCTTGGAAGAAAGCATCTTGAACGTTGTAGCTGATAGAGCCGAGTCAAGTACAAGAGCTGTTGCCCATCACTTAAGCGTGAATCATCAGACCGTTTGTAGAGTGTTAAACGCGAAAGTCGCTTAGACCCCTTCCATTTACAGCGAGTATAAGCTTTGAATCCGACAGACTACCCAGAACTTCTGACAGTGGTTTGTATCGCAAAGTGCGCTGCAGCGAGACTTCATGGCTCGTGTGCTATTTACAGATGAGGTGACGTTTACAAGCGAGGGTGTCTTTAATGCGCACAAGTCCCAAGTGTGGACAACGGATAATTCTCATCAACGCGACAACATACGCATCAACAACGATTTTGTGTGAATCTCCAGGCTGCTATTGTTAATAGATTTTTGATATGCCCATACTTACTACCGACATGACTTAATCGCGAATGTTATTACTACTTTTCTGAAACAGGTGTTACCAGAACTGCTGCAGGAAGTTCCAACCGCCATTTACAGCCACATGTGGTTACAGCATAATAGGCTGTCAGCCCAGCACTGATGTGCGCACTATGCTGTAATTGGGGTGCGAAGAATCGAGCGTAGTGGAACAGTCTCTTGGCGACCCTAAATCTCCCGATTTATCGAACCTGATTACTTTTTATGGGGGCATCTGAAGAATCTTGTTTATACTTAACTCAGATGAGAATCTCGTTGCTTGAATATCCGAAGCTGCTGCACGTGTGCATGAAATACCTTGTATCTTTGAACGTGTACGCCAATCGCTCCACCGACGCTTTCAAGCCTGTATCGCTACTGGTGGATGCAATTTTGAACAGTTATTGTAAATATTACACTTGTCAACGACTCTTTCAATAAACACTTTGTCTTTTCTCTGTCGTCTCTTACTTTTTGTGTTCGTGACTCACCGCGTCACTTGCGCCCATACATTCCTATACAATAAATGATTGTGTCAATGTCCTGTACCTACCCTTAAAGTTTGTACCATGAATTCGGTATCACCCCGTATAACTGACATCAAAAGATCTAGGTAGAACATTTATGAAATTAAATTGGAAGATCTGAAATAAAAGCAGATTTTGTATTTAAAATGGATATACCAATAATACAAAAATTAAGTTCATTTTATATCAAAAGTCCAGCTACAAATGAAAGCTTGACAGTAGGCGATTCATATTTAATGAATATACATTTGTATTTAGTGCATGTCAAGCTATTTACATAATTTAGAGAAACATCTGTTGCCCCCTTCCTTCTAAATAATAAAAAAAAAAGCCAGTTAAACCTTGCTTTTGACATTCTAAACAGTAACTGATACTCACAAGTACTGTCCGAAAAGCAGTCAAGCGTGGAATAAATGCAAACGGCTCAGTTACCATTGTTATACAGCTAGCATGGCTGTCAAAGCTAACAACAACTAACGGTAATTACTAATTGCAGCTACCCCTAATGGTTTCTTGTTTTAAAGCTATAAAAAGTGTAGTTAGTTTGGCAAACTTACCACCCATATTGGCGACAAAAAAAAAAGCTAAAAACTCGAGATGGGCTAAAATAGGATGTAATCTCTATGCCCTGACGTTACTCTTGGCACTTGATAGTGGTTGAGAATTATGCCCTATATAGTGAGATACTAATTCAAACGAACCAACCTCTGCGCTTAAGAAGTTCAGTTCTATTACTTGATGCAATTTCAAAGCTATTACTTTTTCCTCTTGCAGAGTCAACAGTTCTTAGACGGTGCTACCATGTTTCGAGGAGAACTGGATGACTCCGAGCAACGATTGGACCTAGTTCTGAGTGTCATGGACTACATGAGAAACTCCAGGACGAGCAACACTTTGCTGGAGAGGTATGACAGACTGGAGATGTTTGTACAGAGGCTGAAAGCCATCAAGGTACGAATATGCACTTGATTTTAGTGTCTGCTGTTATTGCATTGCTGCAGTCGATGCCTGATGTTGATGTCCTTTCATCCCAGGTGGTGTTCGAAACGTCCTCTGCTTTCTTGCGTTTGGCGAAGACAGAAGTGGGTGGCATACACGGCCATGTGACCGCCATTCAGATTAAGCAGATCTACGACGAGTTCCAAGAGCAACTCGTCACTTTTGATAAATGCCCCTACGACGTCCTGGAACCCGATGCACAGGTAACAAATGGACAATTTATTTCTCGTTCAGAACTTCCACTTAAGAATTGCACTGCGACGCGTACTATCTATTTCATAGCGCGTATTTATTGACTACATCGAATAAAAACACACGAATTCTAAAAACGGTGAGAATATGGAGAGTATAGTCTAAAAATATACCATGTGAAAAATAATTAATAAATAATAATCACCAAAAGAAAAAAATAACTAATTTTTATTACTTGATTTAATTTATTTTATTATAATTATCAATTTTTTATTGTATAATAATAATAGTATATTGCCATTATTTTAGAGTTCGTTAAATCCTAGATTCGTATTTTAGTATTCGAGCTTTCATATCAATTAAGGGTTAGGTCATAGATGCTCAACTTGCGACACGCCGGCCTTTTCTTAGTGGCCTGGTCATGACCAGGTGACAATAAAGAAATTCAATTATTTAGGAACAATGTATTAAAAATACAATGGGATTCTATCAATGGGATTTTGTTATCAATTTGCTTTTTCGGATAGTAGAATGTACTCAAGAGGCTTGGTCATATATGAAAGGAAATCGAAACTACCCCATAAATCAGTATAAAAATACATACAAGAAAATAATTTTAAGTATATTAAACAACAAAGCTAAGTTACCTTTGTTGCTTTAGTCAAAAAGGTTAATGTAGTGTTAAAACAAATGTCTAAAAATTGAATTTTAATATTTTGATCACTTTTGCTTTGTACAATGTTGAATTGTTCTCAATGCTCCACCCCCATTATCCTCATGTTGTGGCCGACGGGAAATATCTATAATATGTACAAGTAAAAAGGTTGAGTTAGGCTTAAAATGACGGCAAATGAAGAAATATGAAACGAAGCACAAGATTGTTAATTCAGCGCCTACGACACTTGTGAAATTAGGGTTACCAATATGATGACTTATCTTGAAAGTTGGTATGGTTGCGATAGTACGCAAGTACCTTGTATATTTTGAGATGGGACCACGGTTCACAGATATATTTAATCTCTAATGATAATCGATATAGATTATCAATGTCACTGTTCTCATTTTAATAATTAAGAGGCTATTACGTATGTTTTTCGTGGTGTATTTTGATAAAGATTGAATAAATAGTAGCTGTTGCTTGTCATGGTTGCAATGTGTTCTGTCACGAAGCCGCCAATTTGCAGTTACAGCAGAGATGGCAGTAAACTCCATGTTAAACAAAACAGCCAACATTCTAGATACGAAATGATAAACTAAAAAGAAACAGAAAAGCGAGGCAAAATTCTCTGTATCGAAAATTATCCTACAAGATTGAAATTTGTTTTTGAAGAGGATATATTCTATCACTTTCGAATCAATTGATTGCAAAATCAAAAACTGAAATACAATTTTTTTTTATTTGTTCCTACGTTCTAATATAATGTTAATTTTTTCCTCGTAATACAATGAAATTGAAATTTTAAAAATTCCCATGCAATTTGACCTAAATTATTTGAATAAAACTATTGTAAACTTACCCTTCACAAATATTAATTTCACGGCTTTTTTTTTCTATCTCTGTTTTGATCATTCAAAGGTGCAGTTAACATAGATGGCTAAACCTGATATTAGGATGCAAAGTTGGTTTTCTGGCTCCAGTCTTAATTTAAATACGTCATTTAAAATAATGTATTGAAGCTACAATATTTAAAGGCAGCATCAAAGCTATTAATTGAAATTATTAATAGAACTTGAAAATATAACGGACAAGGTGTCTAATGAAAAACTGCTATCGAAGTTCTAATCGAAATCGGCATATTTTACCCCTTTAGAACTTGTAGGTCATCTTAAATAAGAAGCATTCGATACAGTGCAGTAAAAAACTTGTACAACAACAAAAAAGAAAACCTTTTCAGCTTCCTAAAATTTTCATGGATGAAAATCTTTGTTGCTTTCATTGAATGGGTCATAGCTCAGGTGTCATCCTCGTCACTTATCCTTCAAAATAACGAGGTCTTTTCGCCAACAGTTTTCAAGTTGTTTTGCAGTGCGACGTTAATTTTTCTCTCTTAGTTGCTTTCAGTAATTATACTTAGTGCGATAGCTTAATCACGAATTTAAATGATGGTGGGAATTTTCTTAACAAAATATCAATTTTAGGGAAAACAATTTGAAATATTTTTTATTTTTCGCAGAAATTAATTTTGTAGGACGCAAGAAAAGGGATAATAAAAACAGTTTATTAGTTTTAAAAACAGTTTATGTAGAAGATAGAAAAGATTAGGCGGAAACAACATAAATCAAATATTACCCTTCTTTGAAGGCACAGACCATTTTCAGCGTCTTAATCATTTGAGTACAACACTAGATTGTCACTATACTGTTTTTATCAGGGATGACTTCTTGAGGCCCCCTTCAAAAGTTGACCCTGGGCCCCTACACAAATGTAGGTCTCACCTGAGATCCTTAAGAGTGGACAGTACATAGCGCATGTTGTCCAATACGTGTACAAACAACAACCTGAAACAAATAAATGTGCGTGATTTAAAATCACACAAACCGACTCGACCGACTGTATGAGTAATGAGGGTGTCTGGTGGTAGGTCTAGGACTGTACGTAGACGAGGGTCATCACATGTAGCCAGTTGGTATATCGTCCAAAATTCCCAGTTTTTTGGAGAGCACCGCCGAAAACAACATTGGATCGTTGAAATTTTTTGAATTGTGATCTTATTAAGGGTAATACGAAAAAGAGACGAAGTCCCATTGCGGTCAAGGCCCTAGGCCCGGGCACAGTTGGCCCATGCCTTAAGACATCACTGCTAGTACCCTCTATTGGTTCAGTCGTTAGTTAAAACGATCCGTTACAATAGTATTATGTTTAACTTATTATTGCTGAGCCCTTTTGTGAAATGTTTTCCTACATGATGCAATATAATTCTGAAGAAGCCGATTGTTCAAGACGGTCGCCGTAACCAATTTGCTATGGTCGTGAACTCGTGGTCGGTGTTGTCGAATCACGGTTTTGAATCGTGGTGCCACTGAAGATCCGCCGTGTAGAGCGGATGGCACACGTTAAAAAGCTGTGTAGCTTCCGTTAATAAACACTCACTAAGTCACCCAACTATCGAGTGAGTGAATGTCATATCAACGTCGCACCTTTATAAAGCAACATGAGGGCTTTTGACGACGGACATCGTCATTTTGAACCTCGTTCAAGTGACGAGGCACTTAAACTGGCACCACCTCTCCTTATTCCCACACCGCCTCTCTAACTAGAACACATCGACGGGAGGACGAATCGACGACGGAGGGAGAGAGGGAATATTAACGTGAGTCTATTCAGCTACTGGAGGGCTTTTGGTGATGGACCTCGTAATTTTGAACCACGGTCAAGTGAAGAGGATGACACCTGAGATGGCACTTTCCTGTTGTAGCGGTACCATCTATATAAGCCAGTAACTACCTCCGCACCACGGTGGTCATCGTGGTGTAGTAGTCATGTTACTGGGCTATGAACTCATAGGTCACCGGTTCTAATCTTACTTCATTGGTGACCCTGGCTGAACTCAGAAAGACGCAACGTTCTGAACTGTCGTGGCGCCATCTACCTGCAAGCAAAGTCGTCAAAACTCACTTGACGCAGCAAAGTCGTCGAAGCGCGCCACCTCACTCTCCTAACTTCCACACCAACGGTAGAACGCTTGAACCTCGACATATTTAACGTGCATAGACTGCACTGCGGTACTAGGCTCGAGCTCATGACACGCCTGCCTCGAGTCCGTCGCCTTGACTACTGGGCTACCACTACTGCAGATGATGACTTAAGCGATTCATGTTAATTTTGTCGAGAGTTATTTTGATGCCGCACTAAAACAACACGAGAGCTATTGGCGACGGATTTCATCCTTTTTAACCATGAACAAAGATGAAACACACCTGAGCTGGCACCTGTCTCTCTTCACTACCACACCACAGAAACATCGAGTCCCAACAGATTTAAGTGGCATCTTTACACTGTGGGTATTCAATGGCACCAGGACTTGAACACGCGACTTCTCCGGCCACTAGATCATGATCTTAACCTCTAGACCTCTCGGCCGAATTCAGAAAACAAATATAATATTTTGTAATATATATCTCTGTAAGAATTATTTTTCCTCGTAAGGCATCATGTAGCTTTAAATCACGCAAAGTGCAACTAACATTTGAAATAAATTCTTTCCTTCTGTGTTAAGGAAAAAAAATATTTTTGATGTGTAACATCTTTCCTCTCGGTTGCTAGAGATTTGTGGGAGTGATTTTTTGAAAAGGGACGGAAAATGTGTAACAGGAAGTTGGGGAAGCGCGCACTATTTAATTTGACCAATTAGTGTGCTTGGTAGTATCTCCGCTACCCTCACAGTGAAGTTCTTTTGTTTTCTCGCTTTAAGATCAGATAAGAAGCTAAGTCCTTTTGCTGGATATTGAAAAGATATATCCACGGTGGGGTTCCAACTCTAGTAGTCATCAAGCTGCCAACCTTTTTTATATTGTGAAATTTAGCATTTCAAAAGATTCTAATTCAAAAACTCGGTTTCGTTTGCGCTTGACTCTAAATCCACTTCGCACATACCAGCAAGTCTTATTAGACTTCCCCAAGGATAAACTTCCGATCCTTACGCTCAATTGTCAAAGTCTGAGGGCTCACCAAACAGACTTCGACGTTATTATGTTACTCATGTTGGCAGAGACGTGGTCAGATAATGACGAACGTGTTTCGATACCTGACTTCGACTGCTACGTACAATTTAAACGACCGGGCCACAGAGCAGCTGGTGTTGCGATCAATCGTGAACAGAACAACTCACATGTTGCGGCTCCTCATATGGATATTACTTATCGTCAAACAAGGGGACTGGGTATTGTTAGTCAAGATATTGAGGACATATGTGCCGCAGAATGCTTATTTGAAAATGGACAAACAGAGTGATTTCGGTGGTCGTATACATTTCTCTGAACCAAACGGTTAAAAAAATTAAAGATTTCCTGCATTTTTTACTTTAACCATATACCGAAGGTGGTTTTTCTCTTTAAAAAAAAAAAAAAAAACTGTCTCTCGCTTCCCATGATTTTGAGTGGTGATTTTAAAGTTAACTTCAGTTTGCTAGAAGCCGAGCATTTTTGAATGATGAACTCAAGCTCGAAATGAACACAAATCGAAATGTTTGGACAACTAACAGTGGTACTGTTATTGACGCTATTTTTCAACGGTTTTTAAGTACTTTGAAATCACAAGTATATGAGTCATATTTTAGTTATCATTACCGCTCTTTCCAAATTGAACAAGAATAATTATTTTTGATAAAAAATTCAACTACTTCTTGTGTTAATTAATTAAAATTTTCATTAAAGATATAATTATTTTCAATCCTACTCGATTAATTTTTTTTCAGGATTTAAGTTGCTATTGCGAATTTACCACGATACCATTTTTTCTTTTATGTATAAGACATGGATTTCTCTTTCAAAGGAATTCGACACTGACATGGAGAAATTTCGGAAGAAAATCAGAGATCTCGATGGACGCCTGGGCTCCGTGATCAAAGGCTGCATCTTAGACTGCTGCAACGTAGAATCCATGACTAAGGTATGCACAGAAGTACTTACCTCCTGCATCTTTTTACATTCATTTCATATTTTTTGTGCATAATTTATATTATTAAGAAGTTTCCTTTATTATCTATTTTTGTAAAGAAACAATAAATTAAACAAATTCTTAATTTCAAAAGAAGTCAGACATTTTTGCTCAAGAATCAAGAAAAACTTTCTGCTAGGAGAAAGAAAAATTCTTTTATCTTAATAATATCAAAGTGAATTAAGAAAAACTTCGAACCATGCAAAAAATAGACTTTTATTTCAATTCATACCTTTGGGAAATATAGAAGAACATAATTATACAACAGCCATGACGCAGAGAGGAAAGGTAAACATGCAATGATTTTTTCTAACTTCCTAAAAACTATTATTTTAGTTACCAATAAACTACACCGGAATAAACTTAATTTTCACAAATATATTATAACAATAATACAGGGTGAACCGAAAGTCTTGCCCTAATAATAAAAATTCATTACAAAATAAAAATTTAAGACGACTCGGTACCCTTCGAACAAATTTTATATTTATGTATTTAAAAATTACATTGTAGCATTTTATATAATGTTTCCATTCAAGAAAACGAAGTGAGATGAATTTTTTCACATATTATTTACAAAATTTTAAAAATTTAAATATTTTGAAGAAAATTTGGGCAATTTTAAAATTTTACTCCTTTTGTAATTATTAATTTTTTGACCTGATTTTTTTTGTAATATTTTTAAGGATGTTCTAAGAAACTTTAGGGATCGATTTTACAATAACTTAATTAGTTTTAGAGAAAAAAAATAAAATGTTGATATGTGTATATGTGTGTGCATGGGCTAAAATTCAACAAAAAAGTCAATATCTCCTACATTAAATTTTTTTAAAAAACATTATTCAGTTTACAGCAAAATGGATCCCGCGTTTTGTTACATGTCTTACATATAACACACAGAAAAAAATGGAAGTGATTGGTCAATAATTGTGGAAGGAGTGGCATTTTGAATGCACTAATGTATCGAAAAAACACAAACTGAGAATAATCCCATTACAGTTTATAATTCTGAAAAAATAATTATAATAAGCTTAAATAAACGTAAAATACCACTTGAAGATATTAGTTATATATTTTTCTTTAAAGAATTGCATTTTCGTATTTTTTCAACCGTATTTTTTTTAAATAAATGATCCATTCTTAGAGAGTATTAATTGCTCAAGAAAATTCAAGAAAAATGTTACATTTTTTTTTGTGTCATAACAGAAATTTTAGTTTTTTTCTTCACATAATGTTGAAGTATTATATTTGTGTGTAAAACATA
Source organism: Trichonephila clavata (assembly GCA_019973975.1). Lineage (NCBI taxonomy): Eukaryota > Metazoa > Arthropoda > Arachnida > Araneae > Nephilidae > Trichonephila > Trichonephila clavata. The sequence continues at coordinate 38,560 of BMAO01003449.1, forward strand.
TGAGGAATAAGAACTGAAATTATTAATATAAAATGCCTTAATTCAAAAATTTTACATTTCACAAAAAAAAAAAAAAAAAAAAAAAAAAAACCGCTATTGTAATGCTTTCAGTAATATCCAGCTTTATATATAACATACACCATCCTTTTTTAAATTTACTATTACTTTTTTTTAATATAAATTTTTTTAACAAAAACTTTTTTAGCTTTTTTTTTCCTAAAAAGGAGGCGTGGTCAAATTGCCTAATTTACATTTTTCAAATGAAAATTTATCCAATTCCTAACATTCTGACATACACAAAAGTTTTTAAATCGAAAGATAGTAATACAAAAAAAAAAAAAAAAAAAAAAAAAAAAAAATAGTTTGGTCCTTTTTCTCGGTATTGAATCTTCTTAATATAACAATGTAACTTTTACATCACAGGAAATGTCAGTTTTAGTATTTTTTTTATGTGAATAGATGACGGGCGTGCTCCTTCGAGAGAGAAACTTTTGTAAGGAAGATATCATTTTCGGCTCAATGACGTCGATTCAAGAGAAAGCCCAATGTGTGTGCTTGGGCTTCACGAAACGAATTCACCCATTAATGTTTAGGGTAAATTTCGACATCGTTATGGACTTCTCGATGCAAAATCAATAAGGCGATGATGTGAAATGTTTAAAGAAACAAGCAGCGTAACATAAGACACATTAAAGAACACTTGGCGGGAACTGAAATACCGCATATATATAGACACTCTCCAAGCTATCAATGGTAAGCACGGTGATATTTATCGAAAAAAAAAGGATCTGATAAAAAAAATGCATATCAGTATGTATATTTACAATATATCCAAAAAAACATCTACTAATTATAATAATTTGAGTCCAATAAATATTTATAACCAGGGCAAAAGACCTTTTTAGTTTACCCTACATATTTCTCTTATAATACATATACAGGATGACCAGACCGACAAACAGGTGGGGTGTGCAGGGACGACTGGAAATCCCATAGGAACGCAGGTTCGTAAATGCCATAGTTGCTAGTTATGGAGCAAAGAAGCAGAGAAAAAGAACAGAAACATCATTAATGAGACAGAAAACATTTTATTGAGAGGTTGTACAACAGGAGTTGAAAAGTGTTTGTGCTTCTTCTAGACTCACATAAAGAGTTTGGTGTACGGACGCCTGTTCGAAGGAAACGCTCGAATATCTGCAGTTGCCGAGAGAATAGGACATGCCAACCATTTTCTAGAACGCAGCCCCGCTGTCAGACCTTCCCAATGACGCGCTTGTTGCAATACAACACAATGTTTCCTGCCCCATTAATGCTATTTCAGTTCTACTTCTTTGTACCTAGTTCGTAACTGCGGCATTTGCGACACCCTGTATTCCTGCGGGGTCCCTATCGGTTGGTCTGTCTGGGAGCCAATCAACCGGAGCATTAAAGCAAAACTGATACAAATAATATTCCTTAGGAATCCATTAGTGTATTATAGCAGTTCATATGTCTTTGGAAATAATAATAAAATAAAAAAAAACACCTTCAATATAGAATGGCATTTTTAAGAATTTTACTGCAGCTTTGAGGCTGCCATGTTCGTCTCGAGAGCTTTTTCTTCGCCATTTGGCTTTCTCTTTGGCATCCATTTGAATCGAACGATTTTTCCTTGGCACAGCGAACCTGGGGAAAGTTATTTGTGCCCAGGTCACCAGGAACCTCACAACAAAAACATTCTCGTAGTGCAGAGGTGTCAAATTCGCGGGACTCATGTGGCCCGCAACGTACATTTTTGCGGCCCAGCGAATATATATCAGCTCACAATAATACATAAACTTTGGAAAAAGCAACTTAACAGTGAGGATTTAACGTGCAATATGAAAAATTCTTTAGATGATTTTGCATCGTATCAAAAATGCGCAGAATATTCTTCAAATCTTAAAACTGAATTTAAAACAAGATTTAAAGATTTGTATTCTTTGAAAGACAATTTTTTTTCCTTCAATTTTCCAATAAATATAAACTTAGTACCCGGACATATGCAAATGGTGGTGATCGAGATTCAGTGCGACTCAAATTTGGTGGTAAAGTTCATTGTAGTGGGTGTGCCTGAATTTTACAAATATTTACCAGCCACGTTTGAAAATACTCGAAAATTTGCATATGAAATTATTTCCAAGTTTGGAAGTACTTTTCGGTGCGAGTAGTTATTTTCAGTTATGAAAAGAACTACTTACAAGAACAAGACTGCTTCTTGAGAGTGATGAGAATTTACTGACGAAAAACAATTCTTGAAATACAGGTACGAAAATGTTCTTGAATACAAATTCGTTGAGTAAATTTCGGATGGCCTTCACACCTTTAACGGGGCTCAGACACAACTAACAATACCTAAAATGCAACTATGTAAAAGACTATTCAAAGCACTCGCTAATACTACACAAAAACCATAGTAATAACTAATTGCTGGTCGACTCTCCACAGTCAAATCAATACCAACCTTCAATGGTTAATCAAGACTAACTCGGTTTCGTCGAATGACTCCTTATTTATACGTCTCAAGGATTTTTCGAGAAAGATCCGCTTACTTCATAGATCTTGATAATATAGTAGATTTCTCCAATAATGTTTGCGGAAGAATGCATAGGATCACGAACTCGCAAAAAATGGTCGCCAAATGATGCCAACTTGGCTCTATCACCAAGTTTTCGCTGTTTCCATTGAATCGCCCTTATAATGTAAGGAACGACGTTGCTTGCCAATTTTAACATAAAAATAAATACAACATAGAGTAATATAAACGTATTACACACTATTTTAATCATTCTTTATTACATTATTAATCATTTTATGACGTATTATTTAGACTATTTTAATCATTCTTTATTCAAAATTCGTAACAGATCGTTTGATGTTTCTCTGCCCCCACCTCCAGGTGCTACAGGTTTGTGAATTTTTAATGCGTAGACCGGCCATAGAGGAGGTGGCCCTGTCTTTATGTGAGAAAAGCATCCTGGACTGTGCTCACCAAGCGATGGATTCGCTATTGCAAAAGTTCCTGGAGGACGCCACCAAGGATGCGGCCTCCCATCTGCCCATCTACCACACCATTCCTCCCACCTCCAGAGTCATCCAATGGGTGTGGGACATCAGGGAACAAGTGGACGGCATTCTGAGGGCAGTCCAGAATGTTAGTCACCTGTAAGAAATTTGCCAATATATTTTTGACTTTTTTCGATTGACTTGTTGAGCCTAACGAATAATTTTTGCTCACTGATCCATGAGACATTAATCTTTACCCGCGTTTCTCTGAATCAATGTTGGACTGAAATTCAAGATTTTTTTTATCCATGCCATTTTGTGTGGGATTACAAATCGAGCAGCTAGAAAGAAAAAAATTAATGATAAAAGAAGAGGAAGTTCTATATGCTATAAATGTGGTGAATTTCAAACATCTGTTATATATTAAGCATTTTTTTCGTAAATTAAGAATCAAAACTTATATGAAGATTGTATTCTTTTTTGGCAAAGTTATGTTACTTAACACCTGATATCTCAAAAATTTAAGGTTGCATTTCTTTCATATTTTGTATACATAGCATTCAAAGTATGATAAAAGCAATGAACTAAGGATTCAACTTTAACATCAATAGTTTTTTTTATTTTTAACTGTTGATTGTTACGAACCTTCATGCATTTTATAAAATTTTCTATAAGAAAATGTGCAATGAACCATAACTTTTGGGTAAGTTTGAATATATTTTAGATTTTAATTTAGCCTTTATAACAAAATGCTGCATAAAAAATAGTTTAAATACATGGTTTTGAACTCAATGAAGAGTGTTTTGTGTGTGAAATTCAGTTTAATTTTCATCCAATTTTACCTAAAATATCTCATATTAATAAATTTAAATTGTCATATATAATGTCCCGATTCGTGTATAAAATTACTAATAGCATGACATTTTAGAAAAGCGTCTCCGAACGTAGGTGGATACTTTAAAGTCGCTGTTATACGAAGAAGGTTGGTATAAATTGAGCAATGTGCTTATTTTTAGCGCGTTTTTCACGTAGCGCTATTAGGACTCAAATTTCGTCTTCGTTCCATATTTTGTCTCAGCCAATAAGCAACCCATTGACCTCGGGTTTTCGGCATTGGGTCGCATTTGTGCCCTAGATGAGTCGAATCATATTTAAATTTTCCCATAGTTTTCCCGAATTTTCCTACAAATTTTCCTGAATTTCGCTAGTTTATAACAAAATTTTCTCAAATTTTATCTAGTAAATTTATTGTTTGCAAAAAGTTTTTTAAAAAAAATCAACCTGCATTTTGGAGGAAATCTTCACAAAAATGAGGAAATCTTCACAAAAAAAGTTCAGAAAACAAGTATAAAAGGCTCTGATTTTACTTTTTTAATCGTACAGTACTACTTTCTGTTAGTAAAAAGTTCATTAGTTGCATTATTGTAAAATACAACATGTGAAAAACGCGCTAAAATTACTTGGCCATGCCAATAATTGATATCTTGTATTTCATTTCTATATCCAATGGTATATGCCTTTTTTAAGGATAATTATGTTTTAAAAAACATGTATACAGAGCGACATTGCTTCTATTGCTTATACTATAAACAAGAGAACTGTAACTGATTGCTAGCCTGGTCCCCCCCCCCCACCAAAAGACTCATTTTTGATTTATTTGAACTAATAGAAATAAACTTTAAAAAATGCTCATATTAGGTTTTGAAAGATGCTAAAAAAATGTAAAATTTTTTATGTCTCTGGATATTATTTGCTTGGAAAAGATAGCGCAGTGTTCCAAAGTTAACACATCAGCATTGGACCATTATTTTTCCTAAAATTTTTGTAAAAATAGAATTTTAAACATAAAGTAGAATTTTAAAAAAGAGAATTTTTGTTTCCCGATGCGAATATGTAAAAAGAAATCGTCGAAATGTCTAGACAATGGACATGGCATTGATTGATTGTTTGATTTTATGGCACAAGAGCCAAATTAGGCTAAATTGCACCAAGCAATGATGTAAAGAATACTAAATTTTTTAAAAACTGATTCTAAATCAAAGGTATTGTGATAGAGCCAGATTATGTTTAAAATAAAAATTCAATAATAAATTATCGCAGAAAAATAAAATTCATAAAATAATTATATTTGTTGTAAAATATCAATTGAACGTAAAAATCCAACTATATTTGGACAAGGGTTTTCCCCAACCAAATCAGTCAAAGTTACAAGATTTGTTTAAAAAATGGTATTTTTTTTGAAGGAATGTTGAGGACATTCAATTAAGATATGTAAAGCGGAGAGGTCACATTGGCAAAAGTCATACTGGAGCACTCTCTCCTAGCAACATATGTTTATGCGTTAAACATGCGTGTCCGGTCGAGTTAAGTGAACATCAGGTCTCCGTACCGGTACAGCTAAGTCATTCTCCCGATTCCTATTCTTCGAATTCATTAAATCGAAAGAAAACAAGTAATATAAATTTTCTTTAAAGTCAAATTCTGCTTAGGCCAACAAAAAAAAAATTATTTTAGTTACTTTTTAATAAAAAAAGTTACAATTAATATTAGTACATATATACATATGACACAATCGTAATATTAAGTGGCAAAACACCTTTTAAATTATCTTTAAAATTTTTTAACTTCACTAAATTTGTAATTACATTTTTTAATAAACGTTGAATGTAATAGGTAAGAATTTATCTTAATACCTGGGGGTGTAAAAGGAATGCAGACGCCTAACTAGGATATATGATTATTCAGGTTAAGTTAAATTTTCATCACAAATTTCACAAAAGCTGTTTTATCTAATGATGCTGGCATCTATAGGAATAATATCGACTGAAATATATCTCTTAAACCATAATTAAATAATTAAAATTTTAGTTAATGAATTAATATTTGAAAAAACTGTATTAACATCAAGTGCCATCCACTACAAGTTTAAAAAACTGCATTTGAACTTGAGTAGATGAATAAAAAGTATTTTATTAACGATTGAAAATTTGAACTAGATATATAAATAAATTTATATAGAGAGAGTGTAGTGAACTCATTGTAGGAATGAAAAAAAATGTGTTTGACAGCGAGTAACAATTCTTTCTCCTTCGTTAAATCCCATATAACCTTTGTTTTTCATAGGAAAAAATCAGCAGCTCGTTTTTTCTAAAGAAAAAAAAAAATCTAATTTGCTGAATTGTGTTGACTGTATGAATGGAGTTCTGGATATTCACGGACTAAACATTTAATCACCTGTCTTCAGGGGTGTGTGGATAAAGCGGACGGGGTCAGAGCCGACACATAAAATTTCATGGTCAGAGCGAAACTCCTCGTGGTTAGAGAGGACATATTCCCTCCCCTATCTTAGAACAGATAAAGGGTGCAGATAAATAAGAAAATAAATGTTTTTAAAAATCACAAATATAATTTAAAACAGTATTTTAAGGGAAAATATCTTTCACGTGGGATAATGTTTTTTTTACTCAAGTTTTCTGTTTTTGCACTCGATTATCGAATTACAAGGATAAATAAATTTTTGCCAATCAAATTTAATAATTTATGTTAAATTGTTAAGATATTATAGTGCAAATGCACTTTAAATATAGCGAAATGTAATAAAAATAAAAACTTTTGGAGAAATATTTAAAAATTAATAATAAGAAACAGTATAATGAAGGGTCGAAACTGCAACAGATGACATGTGATTGATTAGGGAACAACACAATTGATGCAAGAATTGTCCACCCGGTTTCTCTCACGTGTCCAAAATAGCCACTGTCCACTTTTACCACGTCCGCTGTAGCTACGTAACCGTCTTTAGTGGTGAATAATAAATCAGCTAAAATAATAATGAAATAACATTTTAATTTCAATCATGTTTTTGATTTGTAATAGAAATTATTGAACATGGCATTTTTCTGAACAAGACAATATTATTAACTCAAACCAAGTTTAAAAAGTATCAAATATAATTGTTTAACATCTTTGAACCTTTTTTGAGAAATTGGCACTACGTATAATTTTTTTTGAATACTTATTAAAAATCGTGATTATTTCATGCTTTCTATTTTTAATGGATTGTATATTCGTAGCCTCTCTTTCTCCATGATATATATATATATATATAAGTTTGTGATAGATATTTAGTTTCTTCCAAATTTAGGGTAAAAGAAAATATTTTATCTTGTAGTTTTTATAAGTAGGTGGACTGAAAAAGTTTCATTTTTAGATTTATCAGCAAGAAGGCAGTGGAATCGATGGAGAATAAACACGGGAAACTTTCAGCCAAGTTTAACGAGTAAGATATATTTTTTAGATTTGATAAAGGTGTCAATGTACAAGTGGCTATCAAAATAAAGGGAAAACCTTATACACTGACTGCTCGGATGACTGTGCGGGACAAAGTTGTCTTGTATCATAACCTCCCCTAACATTATCATCACCTCGTCTAGTGTTACTCATATTTAGATGTGTAGGCGGGTTAATGAATTCACAAGATATCTTTACAAATCACAATATTTATTAATATTTCTTAATCAAGGAAGGTCATATATACACTATTCAAATATAAGAACAATAAAACAAAGTGGAGAATGAGAAGGGGTCACTAATTGCGGAACTACGAAATCTAAACTGAATCCACGAAAGATAAGCGCGTACAACTACAGCTACACACGTATACGTAATTACAATTCTTGAATCACTAACCTGATTTCTTAAACTACGGCAGGTTCATCTTGTGGGATACTTGGATCTTGATTGGATTGGATCAAAGCTAGAATTCCCTCTTTATACGACTTCTATCTTCAGCTTTTCCCGTAGCTTTTCTACGGACTAATTTTATCAACAACTGTGAGTTGGATTCCCGAAGCTTCGATTCACTTTTTTTTACAAAATCTACCTCTTCACTTGACAACTCTTTCTCATTTCATTTCATTCTCTCTCGATAACTCGCTAAACCCGAACTTATATAAAATATCTCATTTGCATAAATCACGCTTTGGCTCCCGGTGGAGATGGGTTGAAATAAATAAAATTTGAAAGAAATATGTAGAGGATTAGTAAAGAACCGTACAGATCCGTCACAAAGTAGACGTTTAACTTCACCCTTGTGTTTATCAAACCATGATTGAACAAGTCTCGCTGCATGGACAGGTGCATTATCTTCCTTGGAAAATTCCATCCCCTGCAGGAAACCAATTTTGCATCATAGGATGGACCTGGTCAGCTAAAATTTCTCTATACATCTCCCCAGTGATCCTTCCTTTCATGGTTATGATAGGTCCAGCAGAAACCACGACACGGCTTCCCATATCATGGCAGATCCACCTCCATGCTTAATATTTGGAAGGAGACAATCACGAACATACGCTTGTGCAAGTGTTATCCAAACGTTCACCTGTCGCGTTGTAGGAAAAAGTGTAAAAGATGATATTCGTCAGATCATATTACTTTCTTCCACTTATCAATCGATCAGGTTTTGTGAATGTGACACCATTGTAGACGACGTTTGGCATTAACATCTGTGACAAGTGGCTTGGGAATTACTGCTCTGCCATAAATGTTCTGATTATGAAGGTGCCTTCTAACTGTAATCATTGCCACTGGAAAATCTAGATACTGATTCAGCTGTTGTGGTCACTTTCGATGCAGTTCGCCTTTTAGGCATTACAATCCACTTCAATACCCGTAGGTCTCATTCACTGAGCTTCTCTTTCCGACCACTATTTTGCTTTTCTGAGCTTGTTTTGTCCCACTGTGTGTATGCTATCCCAACTTTAGACACTGTACTTCTAGAAACACCTAAGAGATGGGATGTTTCGGTCACACTTGCTCCAGTTAGATGAGCTCGGAGAATTTGGACTCATTAAAAATCTGAGAGGTACGACATTTTACACTTTAAAAAAAATCCAAGACTTAAAAACTGGTAGATATTAATATATTTTAATGCTTTCGAAGCGCATTTAAAAATATCACTCTTATTCACAGGTATTTCCATTATTTTGCTAGCTACCTGTATAGTGTTGTATTCTTCGAGATGGATAACTAAGTAAATTACCTTATTTTAAAGGCACGAGGTTATTTGATGTTTCCAATTTTTGTTTATAAAAATGTTCATGATATTACAGTTTGAAAATGCATGTGACTGCTAAAGTTTCATTTTTTCAAATTGCCTAGGTAATCAGTGAATTACCTAAATAATCTGCGCATTACCTATATCAGGCTGTCGTTAAAGTGAAAATAATATATTTTGGGGAATAACAGCAACTTTTTTTTTCACGCTTAAATTAAATGCTGTTTATTTATTTTTTGATATCTACAGAAAAAAATCAAGTTAATAAAATCATTAAAAATTAATTCAAGGATTATTTTATAGAATATATTTACTGTGTCTGTTTCTAAATGTTTAGGATAAATTGTTCTGGGACGAGTGAATGATTTCAGTTAATATTTCTAACACAAAGGAAATGAGAGAAATAAATTTTTGAATTTACACGTTGTTAAGATTACCTTGTTAAAATCCTAAAACTCTTGATTCCGCACTTTAACGGAACAAATCATATAATCTGCACATTATCTAGGTTATCTATCTAGGCACATGAACAGTTTTCGAACTATAACGGTAACATACGCAGAGTGTTGCCGAATCCAACCGACAAATTCAGTGGTGTGATAGAAAACGACAAATGAACATAGAAAATAAGGTCGCAAATCACGTTTAGTCAGAGTAATTTGTAATAATATGCGAATTTCTAACACGAACAATCACAACTCAGAAATGCAAGGAATTGTTTGTCACAGGAATTGTTGCGGGCGCGTAGGTATAACACAGCCGACATCGACTGACGAAGGATTGTGGCACGCTTTCAAACCAATCCGGTGTGCTGGGGACGCCGAGTTGTGTCTCAAGATCTTCTACAGTAGCCACCGATGTCTCATACACAAACAATTTCAAGGAGAAGAAATCTAAAGGAATGAGGCCCGGAAAGCGTGGTGGAAAAATAACAGGTCCACCCTGTCCAATCCACCTCTCGGGATATGTTACACTTTAGAGTCGAAAAATGCGCTGGTGCACCATCTTGCAAGAATTACACATTATGGTGCGCAGTGGTCGCTACTCCCTGTAGAAAACCCTGGAAGAAGTGGGAAATTTGCATATACGAGATTTCTTCAACCCTATTACGACGCTCCAAATCCCTACATTTGCTTAGCCACTCCCCACGTTTGGCTATCCCGACGATTACTATTATGGCAATTTTCATCAACTAAACGTGGTTTCTGACCCTATGTTCTGTGTTCATTTGCCACCCCCATCCTACTATCACCCCTCTGTATTTATCGGTCGAATTCGGTAACAACCTGTACATGCAAACTGTAAATGATACATGTTTTTGTACAACTATGAAATCTCAGTATGGATTGTTATACTTTATTAACGAAATATAAGGTTTACTTTAACGGGTATCCCAGAACTCAATATGCAGTTATTCAACCAATTCATCCATCAATAGATGGTGAATTATGTACTATTTAACGAGTATCTCTTGTATGAGATTTAACACTAGCTGACATATTTTAGATGTCAGCCAGTGAAGAAAAAAAAGGATTTAAAGACAGAATTTTTCAAATAAAAATTAAAAATTTTCCACTCACAAAGATCTTTCAAAAATATCACCTACCTTAAGATTCCTTTATTTGTGATTTTTAGTGACCACAGTAACTTGTTGATAATGATCACGAGCTAGTGGCCGGCGTGTAATGAGTTCGAACCCTAGAGCCACTGAAGACCCGCTGTGTAGAAGGTCTGATGTAATTTAAACTTGTCATGGCTCAGACATCCTCCCATTGTCTTGGTGTGGTAATTTGGAGAGGGGGATGCCAGCTCAGGTGTCGTCGTCCTTTGGGACGCCTTAAGAATTCTTGAGGCCCTAACCCCAGAGTCATCTTACGAATTTTTGGGGCCTTGGGCCCCTATGCAAAAGTAGGTTCTTAAAAGTAGACAAAAGAAGCACTAAAGTAGTGTGATACATTGTAAAATACTTGTACAAACTGAAACCAATAAATGTGTATGACTCACAAACCTAGGAACAAACCATCTCTACCGCATTTCGATTTAATGAAGGTTTGGGGTGGTAGACCTATGCCTAGTCATGGGGGCAGCGGTTAATGCAGTCTTGCCATTATTGCTAGGTGACATGCAGTTTGAAATTCCCATTTTTTCGGAGAATATGTCCAAGAATAATATTAGACAATTAAAATTACGGAAATCATGATCTTTTTGAGACCGAGTCAGGAATGAAATGATATAGAGGCCGATATAGAGGCCCTGGGTCTAGGCCTAGTTGTCTCAGCCTTAAGACTTCCCTGGTCCTCCTCACTTGACCTTGGTTCAAAGTTAATAGGACCGTTTCCAATAGCCCTCACGTTGCTTCATATAGTGCGACGTTCATATAAATCTCCCTCACTCACAAATCTTGCGATTTCATTTTCCAAATCTGATGTTGTCATCTCCAACATTGATACGCATGTTAAATAATTGAAAATTGTACATCATCCAGTATGTATTTCACCTCACAGGGGGATAAAGTCACCCGTACAATTTAATAATATCCATACATAAAAACGTGTTAGTTTCTTCTAAACAGAAAATAATTACATAAATTTCCTTAAAATATGTTTTCATAATGCCAGAAATATAGTTTTTGGTACTTAAAAATTCCTTTTACCGTTAGACTCGCCGACGACGTCTTCCACAAGTGGTCGGATAAGATTCCTCATTTGCTGAAGGAAAAACTCCATCAGCCCCTCATCCTCCGAGAAAATAACTCTATTGTTGTGAACTTTGATGACCAGGTAACAGAACCAAATAATACTAAAATATTATAAATAACTTTTAGTTTTGTTATTTTTTCATAAAAAGAAGATGCACATAAATTTATAAGAATGAATTTATCAAGGCCTACGTTTCTGAATTAATGTTTGACTGAAATTCAAAAATATTTTTATCCTTTCCATTTGTGTAGGAAAAAAATAGAGCAGAGCCAAAAAGAAAAAAAAATCAATAAGATAAAGAAAGAGGAATGTTTATACTCTGAAATATGAATTTTAAACATCTGATGTTAAGTATTATTTTACTAAAATATGAATCAAAGCTTTTATGAAGATTGTATTTTTTTTTTGTCAAAATTATGTTACTTAAAACCTGATATCTCAAAAACATATGAATGCATTTTTTTTATATTTTGTATACTTTTACTTACTCTTTTATATTTCGTACATGCTATTTAAACTATGATAAAGGTAACAAGTACGTGAAAATGCTTCAAATTTTGTATTTTTTCTACTTTACATCTAAAAAATAGAAGGCATTTTGCTGCATCTATAGATGCATTATTTACGAGAATTCAATAAATAGAACACTAGAAAATTTAATTTTAAATTATAAACAAATGTAATGTAATTATGAATCAGGTACACTTTCTTCAAAATCCATTTTGTGTATAATATGTAATGTAAAAAACTAATTTTCTATACCAATGATGTAATTTTTCTGTATTTATATGTTCAAATTTATTGCAAATTCTACATTTTTTGCGCAAAAATTACGGAAAATTTAAATGATTAGTTTCAAAATTTTAAAAGAAAATTTGGTTTTTTGAAATATTAACTATGGCTAGTTTTGGATTTATAAGTACCCAGTGTAGTTCTTAAATCATAAATAAAATGTATAGACTACAAAGTGGATCTTGAGGATTATTCTAAGGCAAAAACAGCTTGTAAAATAGACATTTCGTTTTTCCTAATTGCTTACTGTTAACATTCGAATGCTCATGAATAACTCTATATATGTTTATATGTTGGTTTTACTTTAAAATAAATAAATATTCGTATGTATAAGTACATAAACAGAGATTCTTTTATAATTTTTAACACGCTTTTATAAGTTTCACTTGTTAAATACCGAGTTCCATTTAAAAAAGACATCAAGTAAACTTTTTAAATTCATCAAAGACATTTTCTTTTTGTGTATTTTTATGAAAATAAAAATATATGTTAGGAATTCTGTACTATCCTGTAATGATGATAGTCAAAGTGAAGTAAAAATACTAAAACTTATAGACATAAAATTTTGGTATTTTTAATGGAAGGTGTGAATCGTTGAGAACACGTGTTGATGAAGTAGGGGAAGGGTACTTCTAAATAAAAAAAAAAATTTTTAAGCTTGCAATTTAAAAACTGAGAAATGATGCACGATAATCCAATTAATTATGGTATGGCTTTATAATGTATTAAAAAATATTATTTTACAAATCATAGAAGAAAATATCTTTATTTGCAATTTTCTCAAAACATATTTTTTGGTGATTCTGGTACACTTTTCTCAAAATCTACTTTACCTATAATGCTGATATTTTGCATATAATAAGATCCACTCATTTTCAACGAAGTGAATGATTTTTTTTCAAATAAACATTCACAAATTTTAGATATAACACAATTTCTGCATTAAATTTTAAAAAAGTTTAAATTAAAAAAATTTTAAAATGTTTGCAAATTTATTTTTTAAAATTTCATTTTATTTATTCTACTCATTGTTGTGTTTGCAAAAACTCTGTAAAATTTTATAGCTATATCGGCAGTAGATTTTATGCCTAGAAAATAAACAATAGTTATTGATTATTTATTGCTCACACAGATATATTTATCATTTATAAAATGGGATTTTTTTTTTACATTAACAGGTATATAAATATGCGGATAATTTTTTTTAGAATTTTTACTTCCGTTGATTTTAATTTAAGTAAGTGAGAACAATTTAAATTTGGTGTTTAAAAAGTTCATTTTCCCTTGTCGCAGACGTCCCAGTTACCTAAAGGCAATGAGCTAAGGATTTTATGTATAACTGTTTATTGTTACAAACACTGTTCGCTTTATAAAATTTTCTGAAAGAAAATTTACAATGAACCATAACTTCCGATGAAAGCACGGATATAAAGGATACTACTACATTAGTATAATTTATAAGAAGTTTAGTCGTCCATTCGGTATAGTGGTTAGCGACGTTGACTGCTGTGCCGTAGGGCCTGGGTTTGAATACCGGAGAAGACATGGGTGTTTGTAAATGCCTTTGCGGCATGGGGGGGGGGTACACTAAATAGCCGTCGAGCTGCAAGTCCTCTCGTGAGGTTGGTGGAGGGGAATGAGAGGTGGGAGGTCCCTGACCACCTCTAAGGTATTATTCCTCAAAATTAGGGGGGAACCGAGGCAAAACGTACTGTCACCTGCATGGTGCTCAAAGCTACGACTTGAGGCGTACATCTTGCCCTTTGCCACGGGGAATTTCGTAGGCCTCGATCTGACATCGTCAGACAGGTGATATTAGGAACAGCAACAGAAGTGTTGATGAGAACTTCGAAATTACCGAGGAACTGGTGTGCATGCGTTCTTTAAAGGGAACTACAACGGGATGTGATATTTTTCGTGAATTTCGGGAAGGGCTTTTAACTTTGAAAATGGCAATTTCATTCATCTCATTAATACATTTAAATAAAATACTTGTATATTGTTTTTAACATTTTTGAAAAATTTATCTTGGTTAACCAAACATTTTTTTTTTTTTATTGTTGGCCCGAGATTGAAAAAGTTTGTCCTTCCCTGTTCTAGAGAATTAGTAGAAGAACCCGAATAGTACCAGTTACACGATTAGGCTTAGAATGGCGGCAAGCGAATAAATATTAAACGAAGTACATGGCTCCCAATTCAGCGCCTACGACACGTGCGAAATTGGTGTTACCAATTGGATGAGTTATCTTGAAAGTTGGCATGGTTTCGATAATACGTAAATACCATCAAGGGCGTTTCATATTTACCTAAAAACTACGGCATTTTTCATTATTCTACATAACTGATATCGAGTGAAATCGAATACTATTCCAGTCATCTCCGACCAGGAAATATATTACCATTCAGCCTTTCTCGGTATCCTTTGTTATAATAAAACAAATCTAAATCAGATTCACTAAAATTATTTTTTTGACTACAGCTAGAGACAGTGATCCGGGAGGTGAAGCACCTCATCCGATTAAGAGGTGAGTCGTGCTTGCCGGAAGAAGCCCACTCCTTCTACCGTCAGCGAGACCAGCTAGGGGAGCAGCGGATTGTTCTCAAGGCCATAGTGGACCGGTACAATGAACTCAGGGCTGAGCTCCTCTCCATCGAGATGCCCTTGGTGCAGCCCGTTCTGCACAGAATGGACGCCCTGTTGCTACCGGGAGAGACCAACGTCATTTGGAGCGATGAAGGTAATGGGAACTGAGTAAGCTTTTCTTTTTCTATTAAATATTTTTCAAAAAAAAAAAAAAAAAAAAAAAAAAAAAACTACCGAATTGGCTAACATAAGATAACGAGAAGATTTTTCAACTTTCTAAACTAAACTCAGTGGCGTAACACAGCCAAGAGCGGACCAAGCCCTACTGTGTCCCTCTCATTTAAGTAATCTTGGGGGCTGAGGTGCAGGCACACACGTTCCGGTCAGGTGGTCAGTCTGACATGAAACCCTAATGTTTAGTTCTCAAGCAAGCTTTGCTAAGCAAGCCATCTATCGACCTACTGAAGAGATGAGAGTCTGAGTCGACTTTGACCAACCTGGGGTTTGAACCCCGGACCTGCGGCGTGAAAGCGTGGCTATTCTTAACTATTCAGCCAAAATCGATCTCCATTTCATTTATTTTATGCAAATTAGAAAACTAATTAGACACTACAGACTTTCCGAAAGTAAGTTTCATTCTTTTTTTTTTGACAATACACCAGGTGAAGCAAACAATCATTATAAGAAACTATATTCTTTCCTGCTAAACAACTAAAATAGCCTAAGCGTAGGAGGACTGACGCATGCGCAGAGCGCCAGAGAAGAGAGAGTAGCAGCGGACTGGTGTGCCGGAAGTTATATGAGTGCAAATCACGATGACAGGCATATGTGTACTGACAATGTGGCTACCAACACAGAGTAGTGTATTCGTCGCCTATGGACCCCTACAAACCATGTACTGTGAAGAGGCCGTTTTCGCGTTCAATGGTTGTTTGCTGGTGTTGCATGTTCAGTGAAAGAAGGCAGAATATCGAGGATGAAGATCAAAGGGGGAATCTCACCACAAATGAAAACAACATTGTAAGAGCCCAGGAGATGGTGTTCGCACACTGGAGCATAACGGTGTCAGAGTGGCGCCCACATTGCTCACACGGGCTCAGGTTCATCACACGATCCATGCTATTTGGGTTACCGAAAAGTGAGAGAAAGAAATCAGTAGAATCATCATAGGCTATGAAACACGGGTTCACAATAGTACTTAAGAAATCAAAGCTTCTTAATGATGTGAAAGCATCCAACTTCACTAGTAAGGAAAAACTCATATAAATCACTGTTGATGTAGAGGTGTGAGCCAATGTATTTCATTGCAGGGCACTGAGTTTTACCAGAGTGTTTTTTTTCCACACTAATTGCACGTCATGAGAAATGCTTAAATGTTGGTGGCGACTGTGTAAATAAATAGTGTAAGGTGTATAGTTCATAATGCTATGATTTAATTTTTTTGTAGCTATAAAGTTTCTGTGTGAAAAAGAAGTGACGAAACTTGCTTTGGGGACTTGCGCTGCTTCAAACTTCACGTTGTGCTATTATAGTTTCGATCATATTTTTGAAGACATTGGAATGTTTTTTGAAGTTTTGCAAATAAGAACACATAAAAAAGGGAGTAAAACGAGAATGAGAGAGAAGTTGGGAGATAGAAGGTCGAACCATCCCAATCAGAGTTGCAAGATGGCTCAACGTGTGACTTCTAGATTATTACACAGCAGCAATATTTAGAAGATGAGTAGGAGCCAAGATATCTTTAAAAGCAAGGCACTGTGAGACCAGGTATTCTTAAGATTCCAGGTAGCGAGATAGAACCCACAGCTTTGTTAAACTATTTTTTCATTTACAATTTTTAATCGCAAGTAAACTCGAACAGCTCTCGTATCTACAGGTAAGTAAATTTACACATATAGCTATAGGATGCTATGTAGCAGTGGCTCTTAAACTGGGTTCTATGGATCCATGGGGGCCCTTAACGCCTTTCTAGGGGGGCCCACGAAGGTCTCCCATCTAATGTTACCTCTTATACAGTCTCTCCATGGCCTCACAAAAAATTAAGAGATGTGTCATTCGAGACTAGATCACTAAATTGCCCTAATGAAAAAACTCTACTAGAGCATGCATTTCGGTTAAGAATATTTATTAAGTAACTTTTAAATTAGTATTTTGTAATATTTTTAATTAATTTACTGTTTACTTAGAGGAAAAAAAGTGTCAAAGTCTGTATAAGCAGCAAAGGGAATCTTACGATTTTTGAGGAGCTTTCAAATCTTTTAGTCATTATTTTTTGTGAGTTAGGGAGGTGCGTTCAAGGTGTTAGGGATCCGCGATATCAGGCTGATGCATAAAAAGGTGTGTCTGTGTGGAGGGCAGTTTAAGAATCGCTGCTATGTGGTAACTCTTTACACCGGATCTCGTAACTTCTAATATCCGCCAAAACAATCAAGCACAAATTCCCTTTTTTTTTGTTTTCGCTGGTCTCCTCTTCATGTTTTCACCCGTCTCTCTAAACCTTATGGGTGAGACTCTCTCAAGCCCTTTCAATTCCTGATTGGCAAGAACATGGACTTGCATATGGCACCCCAAGACGTGGTCCGAAATATCATTGGCTCTTTCGGGACTGAGTGAATATTAACGTCGCACTGATTAGCAACACGAGGGCTTTTGGCGATGGTCCGCGTCATTTTGAACCATGATCAAGTGACGCGGACCACACCACACCAAAGGGAGGACGTTTGAGCTCTCGACAGATTTAACGTGCATCGCTCACCTACACGGCGGATCTTTAGTGGTACTGGGATCGAACTCATGACACGCTAGCCATGATCCGATGCCTAGACCGCTTGGCCACCACGGCTCTTTCGGGACAAAGTCTCGATCATCTAATTGCCGCATGTCGAAGGTCATATAATGTTGGATTGTAAAGCTTTTATGTATAAATCCTGATCATGGGCGAGTACAATTAATTTTTATCATCGACTTTCCAGAAATATTTTTGAGTATTTTCATTAAAATTTTTATTTGAATTGGTACAGGTGTTCTAGAAAAAAAAATGCTCGAAAATATATATTTGCTCCTTAGTATTTATGATACGATTCAATTATAGAAATAATTTTTTTCAGGAGTTTCGGAGTACCTCAGGAATGTTGAGGATTCTTCTCTAGTGATTCACAGTCAGGTGCAGGTGGCCAAAAAGAATCTCCGCGAGATCCAAGATCTGTGCTATGCGTGGGGCAACAACGAACCGATTTTGTGCGAGAAGGCCCTCCCCTTGGACTTGGCAACTCTGAAGACTGGGGACTCAGTAGTGGACGAGGAACTGAAGCCTATGATGATGGATGACGGAAAACGTATACATCTGCTGCTCCAGGTTGAAAAAATCAATGATATTGTCCAAGTTAACATGAAGTGAATTCTAGTTAGGATGTTTGTCCATTATTAAATAGAGCTTAACTACAAATATTAATTCTTATTCTTAAAAAAATATTACAAATATTTCTACAGGCGAAGGGCATTTAGAACATTCCAGGAACTTGTTCATAATTCTTAAAATTTTGAAACTGTTAAGTTTTTCTTACAAATAAATTTTAAAAAAAAAGCCCAAGAAATAGTTTTAAATCAACTTTTGTTCTAAAATTTCATCTGAAAATTTATTTAAATAATGTCTTAGAAAAAATATGCAGTAAATAAGTGATAGAGTTTTATTTTTTGAATCAAAGACTATTTTTTAAAACTTTTTTAAAGAAACCTGGAATTAGATCTTTAAACGTTTATTGAAATATCTTTTTCTTTAAATTAATAGCTAAACATATAAAATTATGAGGACATTAAAAAGCATTTTGTTTACTATTACTAGTTTTTAAGGAATATATTTCTAGAGCTTCGAACGGGAACTGAACCGAAAACGTTGTTTTAGGCGGAACGAAAACCGGAACTAAACCAATATATATTTTTTTAGTTGAACCAGAACAAAAAAAATTACAGTTCTAACCCTGTATATTTCTTTCCCAACACTAAATTTTTCACTTTGATATCAAATTGCGACATAATTTGTCAAATACGAAACATTGATTTTAAATTTGACTCCAGTGAATTTTCTGTTCACATAAATACGTGAGGAATTTCCTAATTGGTCTTAACTCACATGATTTTCTCAATTTTTTTGTAACCTCTGTGAATTTCTCCTTTCATTGAAAAACAAGCATCTTTTAAGTTTATGTACTTTTTAAATGCCATAATATAGGGTGAACCAGAAGTCTTGTCCAGATTATTAAAAATTCTCTACAAAACAACCATTTCATGCAATAATGTAATTTTCGTATCATCGGACAGGTCAATTTTAGTTGCTTATTTTGTGCAGTATATGGAACATTTGTAAGAAAGATCCTTTTTTCCTCGAAATAACGTTGATTCAAGAGAAAGTAAAATGTATGCTTTGGTTTCAGGAAATGAATTCGCCGTTAATGTTTAGTATCAATTTCGGCGTTGTTACGACAGCAAACTTCCTGGTGAAAAATCAATAAGGCGATGGTATTAAGTGCTTGAAAAAATTGGCAGTTTAAGAATTTCCTAGAAGCGACAGGCCGAGTGAAGCAGCTGTTGTTGAGTGCAGTAATCGTTGCAACGGTGTTCAACTTGTGAAACCTCACGTGAAGTTCAAATATCACACACAAATTTGGGAATAATTTTTCCTAGAAGGCTTTGGACTCATCCCTATAAAGTACATGCCCTGTTAAAGAACACTTGGTGGGGAAAAATTATGGCTTGAAATTACGCTTACACCTCCGAGCTTCCAAGAGGCATACGGGGAAATTGAATGAGGTAAATGGTCTTATAAAAATTCAAAAAAGTACTAACAATACCGGTGTTTCAAAAGTCGCACACATCAACCTTTGTGGTTGAGTTTTAAAGACAGATGAATTATGTTCACAAACAGAATAAAGGGAAATTTTTTTTTGAACGGTTATCTTTATTGACAGATGTCAGACATAGTAAAATTACAGTAAATGTTCAAAATGATATCCGTTTTCCAGGACGCACAATCGAACTCTTTTTTACCAGACTAGTTGACACTTTACGAAGATGTGTGAGAATTAATGCCCGATATTGCATGAAAGATGTTACTCTGAAGTTCATCAAGCGTATGGGGATTATTCCTGGAGGTGACATTTTTCAGATATCCCTAAAGGAAAAATCCGGAATTGACAAGTCCGGTGAACGTGGAGGTCAAAGTCTTTTGGAAAGGACATGATCATCACAAGAAATTCAGTTAAAACTTCCATACTGCCCCATGATGTATGACACATTGCGCCGTCCTGCTGCAATCAAGTGTACCGTTCATCACTGTTTAACAAGGATATTTATACTTATTGATGTTAATGTAGACGGTCGAATTGACAGTGCTACTGAAGAAAAGTGGCCCTACAATTCTCGACGGCGTAACACAGTACACCACACACCAAGTTTTCCATCATGTAAGGGCCGTTCCTGTATAATATGTGGATTTGTAGTGGACCAATATCGGTTGTTTTGGCTGTTCACGTATCCATGCAAATGGAACAACGCCTCAAGTGTATTTT
>BMAO01003449.1:61445-93434 GCA_019973975.1 Trichonephila clavata
AGGACATTTATAAATTTCCATAGGAAGTTTAAGACGTTAGCACATAGGAAAATTTAAACTTCCAAATACTGTTTATTTAAAATAAATGACACAACTTAAAGGATTGTATTTCTAGTATACTATTTTTTCAAAACCCTGGGATAATACCTCTAACAAATGTCTTCAAAGCATAAGAGTATTATATTTCAGGGTTTTTTTCGTAAAAGAGAGGGTGCGCGTAATACGACGAAATTTTGTTTTTAAATGCAGCTTGAAAGAATAAATGCGCATTATACGGTGGTACGCGTTATACGCCGGATTTTACGGTAGTTAAAATTTCAAACAATTATGTAATTTATGTTAATTATTTAAGTAAGTCGTGTTTGTTTGATATCTGAAAATTTGTTTACATTTTTATGTCTTAAGTAGAATTGAAAAAGGTGCTTGTAACACAAAATCTACCGATATTTTATTATATATTTAATTCTACCGAGGCAGTCAAATGACTGCTTTTTAAATAAACTTTATGTTCTTTTCCAGTTTATTTTAAATAATTCAGAACTTATCATGGGCAACGCATAATAATTGTCACGAAATAATTAACCTCCTCCTGGCGTGGTTGTCGTATATGAGAGCCAAAATTTGTATTTTGCTTTCATAATCGTGTTTTATGTTGAATATTGGTTTGGTAAACTACATCAGCGCCATAAATAACTCTATCGGTGATTTTTTGAACAAATCTTTTTTCAGAGAACAAATCTTTCTATGTCATCATAAGTTTCCGTACCAAGTTTGGTACCATTGCCGTTCTTAGATCAAGCTTCAAATGAATATGAATAGGGCCAGTTTGAAAAAAAAACCACCTTTTATAGTTAGTAAGATGTATACCTTCTATTTACTGTTGTTATTAGGCTGAGATGGAAGAGTTGCAAGAACTTCAGGAGATGCGCGAAGAACTAAACAGTCGAATCGTATCCGTCAACAGAGATGCCGAAGAAATACTTCTGGATTTGCAACCTTATTCATATCTTTGGAAAGAGGAACCTGATTCCGTCATCAAAAGTCTGACGGCCAATCCTGAAGATGCCCTTGGAAATGTGCCCCAGATCATTGAACAGGTAAGCTTCGTGCCGGGATTCAAATTTTTTATTTTAGCCATGTAAGATGTTTGAATAATAAATACAGGAAGAAACATAGTTTAAAAGTAATAATCACATCGATGCCATCGATAATAAAATAATAATTTAAAAAAGTAAAATAAAAAAATTATAATAAAATAATAATAATAAATGTAATTGAATAATAATAAAAACAATATTCACTAATGGGGCAAAAAATATTCCAACTCTAAGAAAAAAAGAATTGTAAACTACTAAGACTTAGTTAATACATTTGTCTAGTTAAAATAATTCAAGCTCAAGTTTCAAGATCACAGGTTATAAGAGCGAAAAAAAAAACACTTCAAATGTGAAATGATAGTACATTAACCACAGGTGTAATCGCCAGAACTTTGAATGTAAGTATGCAAATGTGCATGCAATGTTTTATACAGGTACTGGATATCAGTTTGTGGGACGGAATTAGAATTGGTCGATCGATGTGAAAGAGTTTAATTCTGGTTGTGGATGACTCTGCAGTTGCCGTTCAATGATGTCCCCTTCGTGCTGAAATGGAGAAATATCTGGTGATATAGCAGGCTAAGGCAACACATTGATACTCCATAGAGCGTGTTGGGTTACAAGAATGATATGAGGTTGGACGTTAATCGGTTGGAAAATACCCTTTAAATAATGCTTATAAATGGAGACGCAACAGTTGTATCACCAGATTGGGGTACACATTTGTAATCAGGGTGTGTGGAATAACCGCAAAAGGGTCCTTGCTATCATAGAAAATTGTTCCTTTGACCATAACTCCAGGTGCAGGTCATGTGCGTCACGGCCATATAAAGGTTGTTTTCAGGTGGTGGCCTGGCCTTCTTGTAATCAATATAAGGCCATCACTGGCACCAAAACAGAAATAGCTCTCATCGGAGAACACAAGACATCGCCATTCCAGCCTCCAATGAGTTCCTCCGTGACATCACTGAAGTCACAAAAAGTCAGTGGTTTGGAGCTAGTGGTATGAACGCTAAGGGGCGTCTGACTCGGAGTTATTCTCCAAACTATCGATTTGTTACTGTTTATTGTGTCAGGTGCCAATAAAAGCTATAATATTTGCTGCATTATGATGCTCCTCAGTCCCGACGTGAGGAGAATACGGCGATCTTCACGGTCAGTGGTGACCCGTGCGTGGTTGGACACCAGGTTTTTTCAGATATTATCTTCTCGGGACCACTGCTGAAAAACAATCATACGCAATGAATACATTCCTAGCAAGTCTTCCTGAGATATCGTTGAAAGAAAATCCACCTTTTCTTAGCTCTATTACACGACCTTGTTCAAACGTAATAAGCTGTTGATAATGACTTTCTCGTCATCTTAAAGGCATTCTAGACTAACATCAAATCACTATTTCAAAACTCAACGACATATAACGTTCACGAACTTTACAGCATGTATTCAAAGTACACCTGATGTGCATGATCAAATAGGCAATAGCAACGCCACACTTATGCGCGAAATTTGAATTGAAACCATCTTTCAGATGTATAAACACGCGTACCAAATTTTGTTTACCTAACACAGGGGTGGTCAACTCTTGGTCTGAGGGCAGCATGTGGCCCGCCTTGTATAATTTTATAGCCCTCAAGATTCAGTACAACTTTACAAAATACGATTATTTTGTGTAATATTTTTATTTTTAGTGTAGCGTTTTGTAACAAATACAGTAAAATATGAAATTTATGGAACATAAATAAGCTCTAACTTAAAAGACGAAAACCTGCAGTATCATTTACGATTTGATAATATACGCATTGATATCAACTTGCAAAAACTGAATGAAATGATTGAGAAACCAATATCTCACTAATTAAATAAACGAATCATTATTCAATAATTGCATTATTATTGGAACGGGTCTATCCGCATTTCACTAATCTGCTTTTCACTTAACGAATTCTGATAGACGGGAACCTTAAGTTATTATCCTTAGTTTTTCCCTTGGAAGTAAATGAAATACAAACGTAACGAGTGAAATTATTCCAATAATATTTTTTTTTCCCGAATCTAATCTTCACTTAAAATGGCAGATTCGCAACTGCGAAACACTCAGGACTCAAATAACGGAAAACGTCCAGACCTTTCGACTGGTTAAAGAATGGCTGAGGGTCGACCAAGCCAACTTCAAAGATCATCTTCTGTCGTGTGTGGACGACTGGCAGAAGCGGTTTAAAGACCTGGTGCTGGAGAGCGTCTGTCGTTGCCTTTATGACCTGGATGCCTTCTGCACGGACACAGAGACCGAGCTGAACGAGACGGTTACTTCCGCCCCCACCACAGAGCAGATGGATTCTGCTACTCTCCTCAAGGTCATCACTCGCATCCAAGCTGTCCAAGACAGAAGGACAACGACAGACGACATGTTCAAGCCCCTGGCGTCCGCCATCAAATTTCTCAAGACGGAGTGTTATGAAGAACTGGATGCCCAAGTACAGGTTCTGCAGCAGGTATTGTACATATTTTGACTTAATGACGACATAATTATTTTTAAGTGTTAATTCCTGAAAAAGAATCAAATTATGTTTATTTTTTTCGACTTCAAAAATTAAACAGACTCTTGAAGGTATTTGGTAACAACGGGGCATCAACGAGTTCTATGTTCTCTAACTCGGGTTCCCCCCCCCCCTCCAGTCAAATTGACACTTTGAGAGAGAACTCCGGAAACGAACGTCCCTACTAAATAGATTATAAATAGTTTATGAGATGTAAAATAGATATTATGTGGACAATACAGCCACGATTGTAACGCTAGAATTATATTCCCTTATTCCTGTACGATCATCCTTAATTAGTGTTACTTTTTCCTGAATTGGAGACTATAGTTGCTTAGCTATTCAGATATATTCAGTGATTTCACGTAGGTGAAGTTTAGAAGTTGTATCTCATTAAAGATAAGTACCTATTATTTATCACTAGTTTATTGTCTTATCTACATATTGTGTAATTAGGTTTCAAGTTAGATTAATAAAAGTGAATTATTTGTGAATATATATTGATCATCCTTTCGTGTCAGATTTAATGGGGTCTCAATCACTACTGTGTTCAAGTCCCTAGAGCAGGGGTGGCCAACCTTTTTGGGAAGCGTGCCACAATATGATAAAAAAAGTTACGCGTGCCACTTCCAACATTTCCACCAAACTAAAAAATATACAAAAGTGAAAAAATGTTACTTATAGGCTTATTATGAGTTATTTACACCAAAAACATATTTTTAAATGTATGTTTTATATAGTGAAAATATAAAATAAAATGGTATAGCAAATAAAACAAAAGTAGAAACTTATATTTTATTGCTGATAAATTTGTACAGGATCAGTCAGTTAGCTAAGGTACAAAATAAAAATAAGCAACTTGAAATATTTCATTTTAAAAGATTATTAAGAGTTAATACTTTCTTATAATGTGGCTTTTGAATTTGTAGTCTTTTTCTAAATCATCTATATTTGGATTAGGTAGAAAAGATGCTAACAAATTATATGTCTTAGGTGCATATCAGTTAATTGTGAGCTATATTTTGATTTAATTACGTTCATATAACAGAAAACATTTCTTCACAAAAATATGTTGATCCAAACCTACAACAACATCTGACCGCTAAAACATGTAAATTTGGAAAATTGCTTCGTGGCACAAATTTCCAAAATTCGTCGTAATTCGGATCATTAATAATTAAAATAATTTCCTTATATTTGCTTTTCACATTAATATGGTGCTGTAGGTCAATAATTTCAATTTGTACCTGAGGTGGGTAACAATTAATGTATTAAAGAGAAATCTAAAAAGGATTAGTGAAAAAGTTAAGTATTTTTTATCATCTTTTAAAATCCTCAAAACTGGCACTGAAAGAATCCTGCAAAATGGATATTAATTTTTTTAATTTATCACAGTTCGGAACATTACTAAATTTGGCAGATAACTCCTGCATGAATGGGAAATAAGTTAATTTTTTTCTCCAAAATCCTGACAAAAAAGCAAAAGTTTGTTCACAAAAGAAGATATATACCAACTAGGGTAAGAAAAATACAATTTTTTAACTTGTAATCTTAAATTTAAATTAAGTTTTCCATTATATCGGTAAGAAAAGCTAAATCCCACAGCCAATTTTCACTCCTGAGGAGCGAGCATTCACTGGGCAGTTCATCGTTTTCTTCCAGATATTCTAAAACACATTCCCTCAAACTCCAAAATCTCGCAAGTGAATATCCTGCGGAAAGCCAGCGCACACTACAATGAAGGAGTAACTCGCCATTTTCTTCCGTTTCTTCGAAGAAAAGCGTTCGAAATCTTCGTCGAATTTCAGAGCACGAGCTCGTATTTTGTTGATACAGCACACCACGGGTCAACACCGAAAGACAAGTTTAAGTCCTTGGAACAAAGGGTTTCGTGATGAATAATACAATGATACTTGAAAACTTTTCTTCCCAAAAAGTTTTCAAGCATTGCAACAAAACCTTTTATTCTGCCAACCATGCAAGGCGCTCCATCTGTGCAAACACTGTCTAATTTTTCCCATTCTACTTTGATAACTTCAGTTACATTTTTAAGTTCCTTAAAAATGTCTTTACCTGAATTTAAAACAAGTTGGCGCAAATCAAGAAGTTCTTCCACAGAATCAAAATTATTGTTCGTGTAAAGCACAAAGATGCTTAACTGCGCATTGTGTGTGATATCACAGCTTTCATCCAAAGCTAATAAAAATATTTGCAATTTTGAAATACAGAGACAATTTACGCTCCAACATCCTGGCGCATGTCATCTATACCATACATGACGGTATTTCTAGACAAAGTTACTTTATCAACCATATTTTTGACATTTAGATCACCGACATTTTGGGCGAAATTTCAAAGGCTACTTTTTATTGTCTTCTCTCCGTCAGAATATGTTTTTGTCTTGCGAACTAACAACAAAGAAAGTTCATAAGAAACTTTCACCATGGCTTCCATTTCGTCATTTTTCTTCTGGAACAAAGATTGTTGGCTTGCAAAAGATTTCTTTTTTGTTGATTAATTCCGTTCGCAAATTTGATCCAACAGGATATTTGTTGTTGAAATCGCTATGCAGTTCTTTGAAATGACGGTCCAAGTTAATTTTTTTTGGAACTGCTATACAAATTCTACATATCAAACAAAAAGGCTTGAAAGCATTTTGATGTGTAAACAAGTATTGTTCTTCCCCAACAATTTTAAAAATAACATGCTGCAATATTCCCTTCATAATTTCATTTGGATGTCGAAGATTTACTCATAAACATATTGAAAATAAAATTTAAAAAAAAATTACACAACTACCTCAACGCTAAAATCTAAAAACAATTTCAGAAAAGGAAAAAAAGCTTAACGCCTTGCTAAACAGGGTTTTAAATCAACTGACAGCTAGAAACAGTTTATCAATGTTACGATACAATTTTTCTAGGCTTCGAATCCAGCATTCTGATTAGTAATGGATGCAAGTTCTCACTCGCTCTGCTTTATAAAGTGGCTACTTTGGGCAGATAGAATTACTTTTACCGTATCAACAACTGCTCTCCTAATATATTTCAGAATTACTTCTTGACATTACAGAAATCGTAAATAGCCAGCACTTTCAAGAAAAAAGGTTTTCTGAAAGTGTTGGACAGCACTGACAGCCAATAGCTATAAACACTAAACTTCAGCACTGCAAGGGAAAGCTGAAATTCGAATGGAAATTCGAAATGTTAAAAATTAACCGCCCCCAAGAGAAAGTGTTTTTTGGGACAGATTCGACCATCCAAAGAGAGAGAATTTCTTTGCTTTTAGTCTCACGTTACTCAACACTTTTCTCGGAACTTTAGAATGCTGCGGAATTGTAAGTTTTGGAGCATGATCTCATTTTTGGCACCATACTGAAAAAAAGAAAAAATCTTGCTTAGCGCATTTAAAATCTCACGCTGAAAATATCTGTTCTTTACATGTTCTCATCATGGTAATTTTCTATTATAATTGAATTAATTCAGTAATATTTTCATAAAATTTTTGTAATTTTTCAATAAGTCTTCGCGTGCCACAGTTACGACTCCCGCGGGCCACAATGTGGCACGCGTGCCGCGGGTTGGCCAACCCTGCCCTAGAGTATCTGGTTAATGAGCGTGACTTTTACCACAGCCAACATGAGGTGGAGGTACCGTAGCAATTTTATTCTAAAAAGTAAAACTGTAAATTACTATGTAGCCCTTTTTTTAAATAGATCGCTGAATTTTTATCTTCTTTAAAATTTTTTCATAAATGTCGTTTATTTAAAAGGTTACTTAGATGTATTTCTATTCGTTTTGCGGAGGTTATCGGCTCGTTCTAAGTGTATATATAATATACCGGGAGTACGAAAAGTGTGACTACACTTTCACATTTTATAATTACTAATAAACTTACACTTACGGTTTTTTATGTTCCATAAAGAAAACATGAAAGTTTTTTTTACATGTTTTATTGCACGATTTCAGTGAGCACAACAATAGTCGCGCGCAACAGATCAATTCTATACGAGTGTCGTCGTTTCAGATTCTGCTAGAGCAGCTAGTTTTTGGTTTTGGCATTGCGCTTTCAATCGTCATTAAACTTTCATGGCATAAATTGTGGAGGTTTATAGGTAGTCCTAAATTTACGCTGCACATGTGTTACAGATTTAACTTCAATAAATCATGCTACATCTTGCGTTTGTTCTTGCAGTGGAGTCGTTTTGGAACGACAGTGTTGGAAAATGGGGACGTTGCAGCATCTAGTTTGCATTTAATTAAATAGAAACTTTAATTGCTTCTGTATGGAACATAAATAATCTCTTGCCACGATGAATTTCGTGGAACTCGATCTCACATCTTCGAATGGGTGGTATTAGAAACGACTGCACACACATCGTATCATCTATTCTGTCTTAGAATTTATCTGTAAGATTTTTTTGTAGAGTCTTCCCGAACAGTGGCTGCACACGAAGAAGTTATCCGAGCAGTGGCGCCAGCAAATCTCCACCCCCATGGCCAAGGAGGCATCTTGCGTGCGCATGCAGGTGACCTCCTTCAGCAGCAAACAGATCCAGTTCCGGGAACTATTTCGAAAGTCGTCTGCCTTCCATCGGGACTGCCCTATGCCCGCGGTGGATATGCTCGACAAGCTCAGAAAAGACATTCAGGCTTTGCAGGAAGAGGTACAGGAGCTCACCAAGTCAGGGAAGCTCTTCGAGGTGAGGAATTAATTAGTTATTTTTGAAACTTGTGGAATTATTTGAAATGTGAAGTATTTTTAGTCTGCTATATTATCTTTTACATCTTATTCTGCAATGGCGCGACAGCCCTGATTGGGCTTTGGTTTTCTCAAGAGCTTTCCTACAAGTTTCTCTTGATTTCACCATGGTCTTCCAATTAATCACTCTTAGGGCAGTGAAATACCTTTTTAGTTAGTCAAGCCACCCCAGGTTGGGCAGACCCCTAGTTCTTGTTCTTCACAATGTGCTTGTGATCCAAAAATTTTTCAATGTTGAGCGTTCGTTGTTTATTTTAATCACGGGGTCAGCCCTTTTAATTCTTTGGATTTTTATATACCTGACAACGTCTGGTTTCCCAATTTAAGCATCTGTACTAAATGCCATCCTCCAAAGATTGCTCTTAGGATCCGAAGTTCAAACCCATTAAGAGTATTTTCATTATTTTGTCTCATTGCCATTTGGGGATGAGTATGCGCGTATAAGTCTAATTAGACATTTATTAATTATTAATTTAGTTTTATTTTTAATTAAATTGGATTTTAAATATCACCTCAAACTGTAAAAATATCTATTGGCAAAACCAATTCTACTCTGTATTTCAGATACGATATTGTTATTAATGTTAATCTCAGAGTCCAGATACACAAAGCTAACAACTTTTGCAAATTCAATAAGTATCAATTTGAATGGGAGTAGCAGAGTGTTAACCCTAGTGCTCTATGTATTTAGTTTTTTCTTGGTTAACAGTAAGGTGCAGTTTGCTTGCCTCCTTTTTCAGGGCTTGGAACACAAGTTTCAAATCAGAGGGTGTTCTTGGATTTTCTTTT
Source organism: Trichonephila clavata (assembly GCA_019973975.1). Lineage (NCBI taxonomy): Eukaryota > Metazoa > Arthropoda > Arachnida > Araneae > Nephilidae > Trichonephila > Trichonephila clavata. Next base: position 70,630 of record BMAO01003449.1, read on the forward strand.
ACATAGCAATAACAAAATTTATTCACTATAAAGTAGATATAAAACTCAAAAAACAGCTATTGCTGCGAACATACCCAAAAGATAAAGTGGACAACTGTAATAATCTTGCACCTTTTAATATTAGTTATAAGTAATTCTTGGCACTACCGTGCATTGTTTTGAAACTGTGATGACCGTTTCTTCCACCAGGTTCACGTGCCCGAGTTCAGTCAGTTGAAACAATGCGAAAATGAGTTGGTATTGCTCGTCGAGTTGTGGAAGTACATGGACAAGGTGAAGATTCAGCTGAAGGTGTGGGAAGATACCCCTTGGACGCAGGTCGACCTGGACGCTTTGGAAATGCAGTGTAAGGTGTACATGAGGGACATCAAATTGATGGACAAGGAGATGAGGTCGTGGGACAACTTCATTTGGTTACAGGAGACAATAAAAAACATTCTAGTGGCTCTGAGAGCTATCCACCAGTTGAGAAATCCTGCCATAAAAGAAAGACATTGGACGAGGCTCTCCACTGCAACACAGGTTAGAGCCCAATCTTAACTCTTAGTACATGTCAGCGTAATAGTAAAAATAGAGATTTGGAAAAGGAAAATGGCTTCGAATATTTAGAATAATCCCACCCTAGATCGTTATATCTTCACTAACGCCGGCCTTCGAGTATATTAGGTAATGACGCTGACTGCTGTGCCTTAGGGCCTGGGTTTGAACCCCGAAGAAGGCATGGATATTTGTAAATGTATAGTGTCTGTGCGGTAATAGGACACTCTAAATATTCGTCAAGCCGCAAGTATTCTCGAGAGAGTAACGGAAGGTGAAGAGAGGTGGGTGGTTCCTGACCACCCTTCAGAGTGTGCTCCCTCAAAATTGGGGTTGAACCGAGTCAAATTGTCGCCACCCGGAGGTCGCGTGTGTGAGAGGGTTCGAGAAAGAAGCAGACATGATATTAGAATATCTAATTTTACTCCACCTTTAACACTATAGGTATGCATTTTAATAACTGCACTTGAATTCTTAATTAGAATTTTCTTAACCCGAATTAATATATCTGAATCATAAAATGTACTTATCGATTTTAATCTCTTGTATGATCCGGCTTTCAGCCTGATAGCTCATTCAGCTGTAAAATTGACGTCTTCCACTATTCCGTCGATCCTTCTTCTGTATTTAATCTTACGATGTGCGACATCCAGTCGCTATCACTAGGATTTCAACTTACGATCACTCTTTACCATTACCTCACCTACTCAACGACTGGCACTTAAGTAGAAGTTTGCATTTGTATAAATCAAGTTCTCTGTAAGGAAAGGGGTTTTAAAATTAATATCACATTAAAAAAAAGAATTTTCCCCAAGAGAAGCCCAAATAGAACCCGTTTCAAAGTGGTGCTTAAAGCTAGGGCTAACCACAGGCGTACAATTAGCCCCTTCCAACGATGAATTTCGCGTGCCTCGATCTGACACTTTTGAACGGGTATTATTATAAGTAATAACATGTTCAATAAAACTAAAGTAACTTCTTAAATAAGTTTTTAATAGTACATTTACAGAATTGAGACTTTTATTTCACATGTATATATTTCAACTTGATTTCTTTAACTAATTAATTTAAGTAAGTTTCCCTTTAAATTACTTAGCTGTTACTATAAAATTTCCTATGATAAATGTGATGTTTCATTGACATTCATCCTTATTATATATTTATTTGTAACTACGAACCATGCTATAGTTGAAGGAAAGTGCTAGTGTGTTAGTCCTTCTATAAAGAAAAGTAAAGGGCAGTGGGGGGAAACAATTTTTTTGTATTCTTTTTTACACAATAGGAACTAAGAATAATTATTTATTTACATCATATCCAAAAGACAAATCCGATTTGAACCAACACGCCTCATTACAATTTCTATTCAGTGTTCCTTAATTTACGAGGATAAAAAATTTAATAATCTTAACTCTAGGTAAGGTATTTGAATACAAAACAACCCCTAGCTTAAGCAAAGCAGAACACCACGGCTTACGTCAGCATCAAAGTTACAAATAAATTCGCTATTTCATCTCCGTACCCCTATGAGTGAGTGAGTGAGTGAATATTAACGTCGCCCTATTCAGCTACGCTAGGGCTTTTGGTGACGGACCTTGTAATATTGAACCACGGTCGAGGTGGAAACTCAAATTTGGCATCCTCATCCTAACTTCCACATCACACCATCGGAAGAACGTTTGAGTATCGACGTATTTTACGTGTATCGGCCCCCTCTGCACGGTAAATCTTCAGCAGTACTGGGCTCTAACTCTTGACACGCCAACCACGAGTCTGTAACCTTGACTACTAGGTTACTTCGGTCACTAGTACCCCGTTGAAGGGAAGAGGAAAAATATAAAAAACAAAACATATATAAATAATATTTAGTATGTGTTAGGCCCTATTCTTCTGTTTTTTATGACGCTACCATAGCCAAGTTGTCATAACAACGAACTAAAAGTCGGCATTGATTCTGTCTAGTCGTGGGTTGAAGTCCAAGTACCCCCAATTGAACGAATGAGTGTTTTATTAAAGGTGTACTATAAAGCAACATGAAAACTATTGGCGATGGATCTGGTAATTTTGAACCTCGGTCATGTGACGAGGACGATACCTAATCTGGCACCCTTACATTTCCTATTTACTACACAACACCAACGGGAGGACATTGAGCCTCGAAAGATTCAACGTGCATCATCCCCCTCTTCACGACGGGTCTTCAGTGGCACCAGGACTGGAACCCACGACACACCAGAGACAAGTTCGTGACCATAACCTTCAGACTGCCGCAGCTACCTTAGTTCCACTTCAAATGGGCATCAGCGTGTATAGGGCTGATGCCTATTTAGTTTGTCAAGTCCTCACGTTGGCGTGGATTAGAAGTTCGGAGAGTGGAATGCGTTTCCACCATTGGATCGAGCTTAAAAAATATGCGGACCGATAATTCGATAGTCCTTTCCCCCCTAGGGTGTTTTTAATAAGGAATGAACCAATATTCTGTAATAAGATATGTATCTCAATTTTCACCAAACATAGTATTTTAGTGTGCCCTGTGGAGCAAAACAAAAACCGCAGAACTAAATATACATATTTCAGTCAGAACAAAAAGGTACTAGATCCAATGGGAGTTGTTGAGCTGAATTCTAAAAGTTCAGTTTTAGGACTACAGCTCAAATACAACTGAGGTAATCTTATTTACTTACAAATATCTTACTAAACTTTGTAAATGTTAATAAAATGCAAAAGGAAAAGAACATTACAGTAAGTGTTACAGCAATTTGTCATATTCAGATCTGGAACTATTGTTTCAGGTGCCTCTGTCTGTAACTGACGAGACTCCCCTGGGGGAGTTGCTCTCCTTGGAGTTACATCGCTTCGAGGACGTGGTGGAGAGCATCGTAGAGAGAGCCTCTAAGGAGCTGGTGACGGAGAGGATTCTCGCGGAGCTCGAGGCCACGTGGGCGGAGATTGCTTTTGAGCACTCCACCCACCAGAGGACGGGATACAAGCTACTGCACATCTCAGATGTCCTCATTGCCACGCTGGAAGACAACCAGGTCACTTCACATTGGAGGATACTTCATTAAAACATATAGTTTGTTTTTCCAGCAAAATAATAATGAAAACACAACTAATTTTATTTTATTTTCTTTTAGCCACAGAGGGAGCTATTGTTTTAGTTTCTGTATAAAAATATTACCTGAATATGTTTCAAAATTTTATCGTAATGATATTGTTACGTAGATCGAGGTTCGTGGACTTTATGCTAATTATATTCTAAAGAACAAAACAGTTCTGTAATTTATTCACGAAAGCAGTTCTTAAAATATAAGATAGACAGCAGTAAAACTCGTACAAAAAGATCCAGAAGATCATCAAACCTTCTACCGCATTCGAACACAACTATCTATGGTTAAAAATGCAGACACATAACGATAAAGACTATCCGCAAGCAACCATTCAGTCGTAGGCAGACGCACCGAGGTGAACTCTTCAACAGCTTAAGTAGAACGTAGAATGTTCAATGGGGCACATGATCTCATAAGAGGTCTTTATCCCTTATCTTCACAAATTGGTTGCTGACTTTACTGATTATTAATTTGCCATGTTAGATTTGAGGTAAAAATAGAGAATAAAAATTTTGAAAATTAAGTTTAATAATTAAAAATTAGGGTTGCAATCTTGAGAATAAATTATATTGCTGGAGCCTTTGGTTTGTTTGCGTTGTGTCGTGTGTGAGGTGTGAGAAATTAAAAAAAGGTAGTTATGATAGTCTATGACAGCCGAAAATAGCCTCTGAGAACAGAGGTTTGAGATCAACCTTCTAAATCTTGGAAGTACGGCAGCTGGCTCGGCGGCCGGGGAGACCCGACACATCGCTTAGCCGTACGGCCAACAGAAGGTCGCTGAAAAACGGCGGGTTTAAGCGCGTCTTTGAGTGACAGACGCTCGTCCAATCAAGGAGTAGCTACTCGTTGAGGGGTGTGTCATGCAGGTTAGGAATCGGAAAAAGTTAAGAGTGAATTCAGATTTGGGAATGAGGAAAGCCTCATTCCCTATTGGTCGGTCAGCTCTCCTCCTATTGGAGGGATGAGTTGCTCGGGAAGAATGGGTGTTATCGAGAGAGTAAAAATATGAAGACTAGAAAGTTACCGAAATAAGAGAATGAAAATTAGAGTTATGATGTTAGAGTAATAGAAGTATATTTCTTAGTCGATTAAAAGAGGCATCAGGGTCATATATTTCGATCTTTCTTAGAGTTCTATTATCAATCAGAGGAATGTTAGTGAAGAATTTATTTGATATGCGCTTCATGAATTCTTGAATGGTTGTGAGATTTAATGCAAACCGAAGGTCTTTATTTCTCATAAGCCATCGAGCGTTAGTTATTAGTTTTATTATTTTATTTTGAGCGGTTTCTAAGACCTTAATGTTAGAATGAACAGCATGTCCCCAGACTGGGCAAGCATACGTGATCACTGGTCTGAGTAATAGAGTATAGATAAGCATCTTGTTTTTGATAGATAGAACGGAGTTTCGAGCAATTAAGGGGTAGATAGAGGCTACGCTCAGGTGCTCGGAAGCTTAAGTAGAACTAACTCAGTTTCAGAAAGCGACCGTTATTTTATTCTGCACTTAAACCTTACACTACTTCCTTAAGCAATCCGCTTACGTCATAGATCATGATTTCATAGACCTCCAGAATTCTCGAGGTCTCTATATGGTCACCCAGTCACCAAATATGGTCACCAAAATGATGTCAACTTGGCTGAATTTCTAATACTGCACCAAGTTCCCAAAGAAACGCCATAATAATACAAGGGACGGCGCGTTGCTTACATTTTTATCACGTATAAATTGATAAAAAGTAATATTAACTTATTAAACATGCTGATTTAAATGATTTACACTATTTTAAGATCAAGCTAAATATTAATTAACCAAAATTCGTAACAAATTTGAAAGGACATTTTTGTGATCTTTTTTTTATATTCAAAACTCAAGTGCTTATAGTTGTTCTTGAAACCGAAGTCGTATTATTATGTTTTCAGAAAAGAAATTATTTTCAACTTCTCTTCTCGTTTGAATCTTGTTTTAAATACAGAGTTTGGTTTCAGGTGCAACTTCAGAATTTGATGTCGTCGAAGCACGTCGCCCATTTCTTGGACTGCATCACCGACTGGGTGCGCAAATTATCGAGAGTGGAGTCGGTGATTGGTGCTTGGGTGGATGTTCAGAGGGCTTGGTCACAGATGGAGAGCATCTTCATGGGGTCGGAAGATATCAAGGAGCAACTACCAGAAGACTGCGACAGGTACTGGATACTTGTATTTCAGCCAATTCCGAATATCTTTTAGGTTTGCTGTATAATTTAATCTGTCTATTCCAGGTTCATGTCTATCGATGCCTCCTTTAAAAGTCTTGTCCAGGTGCTGAGCGCCGAGTCTGAGACGGTGGTGTCCGTGTCCGACCGTCCTGAGGTCCATGAGGACTTGACTCGTTTGCAGACTGAACTGGCGCTGTGCGAGAAAGCACTGGCGTCCTACCTGGAGACCAAGAGGAGGCTCTTCCCCCGATTCTACTTCGTGTCTTCGGCAGATCTTCTCGACATACTGTCCAATGGAACCCGACCCACAACAGTAACTTAAATGTCTCTTTGTCAGCTGCTACTTACTTTAAACTACTTAAAACTGTAATGAAGTATATTTTTTAAAAATTTAAGAAACACATGTGTGTGTGTTAATAAAATTAATACATAAAATAACTGATCAACAAACAAATGTTTATTATAGGAGGAATGAATCTGGTGCTTCAATAACTAATTTTCAACATTTGGCATCAATCTTGTCAGGTTTAATCCTAAATTTCTTCTCGGTTAGTTTTTTTTTAAATCTTTTTATTTTTATTTTGGCGATTGGTAACCTCGCTGAAACTCCACTTGACTAGGAAAAGCAGTTAAAAACTTCCTCACAATACTCCATAATTTGAGTTAAATAACAGGTATATCTTTTTAAAGCCAAAATTGCTGACGTCTGTTTCTAAACCTTATTTTAAGATCTCCGTTAGTGCCTATTCCGATCAATTCCTTTTGTAATGTTACGTCCCCCCCCCCCAACGTGACCATACGAATTGATTGCCTTTACTGTGGAAAAACCATAGTCAAAAGGATTTTCAAACGTAGTTTCAGAATCTGAATAAAGGGCATTTAAATGTTGATCGTAGTTTAAGATTTTATTTTCCAGGCAGATTGTCTGTGGTCAGTTGAGAAACTGGGGAAATTGGCAATGTCCAATATTATACTCTTTAGTTATGGCAAGAAACGCTGAAATGAGGGTCCTCGTCTTAATGAAATTTATGCTGTCACCTGTACCTGCAAATTAACTTCATTAAATTTAGTAAATACATCTGTTAAATAGGTAAATTCTGTTTTCCATTTGATTAAATTTTCTTTTAAAATTAAAGTCACGACTTGGTTTAATGAAACAACCTATCATTTACACTTCATTGAATCCCAAAGTATTTTTTCACTGACGTGGACCCCTTGCCATTCTTCCCTGACCCCTAGGGGATGATCTAGACCCCTTTTGGAATCACTGCCTTAGACGATGGATCCCGAACTGACGGGCTGGGAGAGGTCTGTTGATCAATGCTTACTCAAGGATAATTTCCCTTTTATTTACTGCGGTGTATTTCTCTTGGGTTTGCTGAGACAGATATTATCCTGGAGCTGAGAGATATCACCTAAAACCACACAAATACCACACATGTGTAAAACATCGTGATACGTAAAATATAAAAAAATCAACTCCTCCACGATAAAATTCTCAAACGTTGACCCGTCAGTGACGATAAAAAAGTTGGGAAGCACTACCTTAGACGACTGGGGCGAAAAGGAATTTCATTTCGTCCTAGTCGTCTAAAGCATGTACGTCGTAGCTCTGGACCGAAAGGTCGATAGTGAGAGATTCAAATAAACACCCCTACTAAGATCAGCAGCTTAAACCAAAGTGGTGACCCCAATCTATTTCGATTGCTTAGAAAGGTTTCAAGCATGTCTATTATTGTTTGAAGAACAAGATATTCAATTCACACACAAGAGAAAGTCAACCCATGTTCAAAATAAGATGATTTCTTATAGATTTTTTTGATGACTCGAAGTCATATATAAAATGTCGTGACGGATCTATTCGCGTCATTTTCCTACTAATTCTCTTGGGGAATCTTTGGGGCTAGCATTCACATTAATTCACAGCCTTTCAAGAAGAAACCATGATATTTAAATTAGTTTGACTATATAAAGTCTAGGTTTTGTAGATGTAAGATAGAAGAAGCCGGGGAGCTGTTACGCAAGTGTGAATATTAGAATATTTCATTCACAAACATAGCGCGAGTCAAGGAAGTAATTGCTAAGAGATTAAATTATTAGATTGAGGATCTAAGATAGGTGTAATTAGATTTAGTTATCGGTTCATTAGCGCTTGTTCTTCTTATCTATTTCACGTAGTCGGGTTTACTTAGAGTTATGCATTGAGATTTGATAACGCTTTGTATATCACTCCTAGGTTTCCTTTTGTAGTTTCACTTGTGATTGTTTAAGTGTGTTTGGAGATAAATAAAACTAATTGTTATTATGGAAGTTGCTGGTGATACATTGTTTCCCTCCACACCTTTAGCCAGGCAATGACGGAGAGCGAGGGGTGCCGATTAGACCCCCCCCCAATGCTACAATTAAATTATTTACAATCTTCTTAATAGGTAATTTTTTGATCTTATAAATAGTTAATTTTGCTATAAAACGGCATTTTAGATCACGATCCTTTTCGATTGTGATCTAAATGCCGTTTCATAGTAAGAACTCCAACCCTCCAACTAGAAAACCTATCTAACAGTAGTATGAAAAATTTGAAACTTAGGGCTGTTTGTGCAAAACTAAAAGTCCTGGACGAAGCTGAAACAACGTATCACAACCATTCTCGACTTCACATCCTGGTACACATCGGAGCGGAAATGGATTACCGGCTCCATATGTGTCGGGTGACTAAGTGTTCACACACAGAACATCTGTGAATGTCTCTAGCAAAACTTAAAATAATCCTACACAATTCTGTTACAGATGACATGTAATAAGTCCATTGAAACTGTGCACTTCTTGATGAATCACCCAGTATTTTTAACGATATATATTCTCTTTTCAGATCATCCGGCACTTACCTAAACTGTTCGACTCGGTGGCCCAGCTGATCTTCGAAAGTGACACCCATGATACGGCCATGTCCGTCATCAGTCGAGATGGCGAAGTGCTGAAGTTGAAAGAGAGCTGTTCGTGCACAGGGGCTGTAGAGACTTGGTTGGACCGCCTTCTCACGGTAGTGCGACATACCCTGAAAGAGGACCTGTCCTCGGCTCTCGGATCATACGAAGACGGAAACCGCGAATCTTGGATTTTTGAGAATATCGCTCAGGTGGCGCTCACAGGTACACAGATCTGGTGGACGGCTGAAGTAAGTGCTGCCCTCCAGAGGGTTCGACAAGGCCACGAGACAGCTTTAAAGCAGTACAATAAGAAACAGGTAAGGGTTTTGAGCTATTGTCTTCTATACACTGCTGGCCACCGTAAATGCAACACCAAGAAAGACAAGAGGAAGCACAACAAAATTTATTTTGTAGATAACATGTTGACCAAGTATCAAATGATTAAATTTATAGACTTCTGTGAAGTGTGGTTCCTGCCAGAATCAGTAGCCAGAGTAGCCGCCATTGTTGGAGATCACCGCTGCCACACGCCTCGGCATTGATTCAAAGAGACTTTGGATGTGTTCTTGGGGTACAGCAGACCAAGCAGCTTCCCCACGTTGCCAAAGGTGATCTGGGGTGTAATCTGGGTCAATCGTTGAGCAACCATGGACCACATGTTTTCTATCGGCGAAAGAGCGAGCCGGCCAGGGAAGCAATTCAATCTGGCGATTGACGAAAAACCTTCGGACAATGCGTGCCACGTGTGGTCGCGCATTATCCTGTTGAAATATGGCTGTGGCCAAGCCTTGAAGGTAAGGAAAGACAACTGGCTCTAACACCTCGGATATGTAGCGTTGGCTGTTTAAAGTACCGGCAATGCGTACTAGAGGAGTGCGGAGTGATATCCAATACCGCCCCATACCGTAATACCCGGTGCAGGACCAGTGTAGCGGTTCATAACGCAGCTGTTTAGCATCCTCTCTCCACGGTATCTCCAGACTCGAATCCGACCATCGTGGTGTTGTAGACAGATGCGTGACTCGACAGTAAAGACATTCCATTCTGCCGCCCACACCCTTCTTTTATCGCACCATTGGCGGAGGAGACGTCTGTGGTTCTGCGTCAAGGGTAGACCCAGCAATGGACGACTTGCGGACAGACCATTCTGCTGCAAACGGTGTCGAAAGGTTCGCGCAGACGCTGAATGATGCGTTACAGACTCATTGTGCTGTGCTGTGCTATGATTCGTGATGTGACTATGCGATCCGTCACTGCCATGCGCACAATTTGCCTCTCCTCATGGGAAGTGGTGAACTGAGGTGGATGCGATCGACCACGTCGGTCCGTCGTACCGTCCTGCATCCAACGGTCACAATCCGCATTACAGTTGTTTGGTTTCGTCCAACACGACTACCGATTTCCCTTGAAGATAATCCACAATCTCGGTAGGCCACTATCCTTCCTCTGTCGAACTCGGATACTTGATCAAAAGCTGATCGCTGTTTGCTACGAGACATAACTGATCGTTTTTTGAAAAAACCGCAAGAAAAACACTATTGCCGAACTTGAAATCCTCGAAATCTCCAAGCCTTAAATAGCGCTTTGAGGTGGCGCCAAAGGCGTGCGTGATGTGTGTCTGCGCTGAAATTCTAATCATTTGCATATCTCACCTCCGCTAATGCATGTTGTAAATTTCATGTTATTTGTGTGCTTCCTTCAGGGTGTTGCATTTACGGTGACCAGCAGTGTATTATTAAAATATCTAAGACATGTTTGAAGAAAATCTGTTTGTAATTTCACTACCAATTTTTAAAATACATGATATTCAAATCGTTAAATATGTACATACACTGGTGTCTAAAATTATGTAAGGTTAAAAACATAAAAATTCGGTTGAATGCATTGGAATTTCAGGAATTCTAGGGAATGCCATAGATTGGGTATACTAATACGTTATGCTTTGAAGCAGAAAACGGTGGCAAAAAATGCTCAATAGTTTATTGTAGGTTGACATGCAAATGACAGCGATATTTGTCTAAATAAGATTCGTTATAACTCCATACTACTCGTCTAATAAGAGATGTTGTGACCTCATACAACTCTACAAGTGTCACAATATGCTATCATTCTGTTAATGAGGCTTCTGATCAACGACAGTAATTCCCATTCTTCCAAAAGAGTTTATTTTAAGCGTCTGATGGTTCCCTAGAGGAGGTTGTCGACATGTAATGGCTCTTCTTAGAGCATCGTACAAGTGCTCTATGAGATTGAGGTCTGGAAACCTCACTGGCCAAACCATATGGCGAATACTCCTTTTCCAGGTTATTGTAGAAAAGTGCAGCTTTGTGTGGTCAGGCCTTATCATCCACAGAAACCAAATGGAGTAGTGTATTCGCGTCCAACATTATCCCTCTCTATACAAAGATGCCACTGCCACCAAAGCGATAGATTTCTCTGATGTTTGCAGAAAAATGGCGTTTTCAAAGTTCTCTCCAGAGGAAAAATCGTCGAGATTAGCTTTGTGTGTACTGAATCACGATTCGACACAAGAGACACGATGCCAATCTTTTTCTGTCTAAGAGGGATGTTCGTAGTTCCAAGATAGACGGGTTCTCTCGTGAAATTGCGCAAGGGGAACATACACCACTGGTTTCCGGGCATAAAGCGACCACTCAGCTGTACAATCTATGCGAGGTCTGTCTCGATACCATTATTGCAGATACAGCAGCTAGGTCTTGAGACAGCTACCTAGCAATCATACCTTTAAGGTGGCATTTATTTAAAGCCACACAACGGTCCTCTACAGGTGTTATGATTCTTGAATGACCTTGTCCAGTCTTCCTAGTGAACGCACCCGATGTCTGATACTGATGTCACATTGAGAAAACTACTACAAGGTAGGGTCAAAAAGTTCCTGGAATATGCTAATTAAAAATTATTAAAAATAGAACAATAATTTAATCTTAATTGTTTTAAAGTACTGTCCTCCTGCATCCACTCACTTGTTCCAGCGTTCCTATAACTGTTTAAAACACTCCTGGAATACATTTTTGAGAGGTCCTTCAGTTGCTTCATCGCATGTTGGATCACATCTGAATCCACAAAACGATGTCCAATATCATTTTCAGCCATGGAAACAGGCAAAAATCCTCTGGTGCTGGAACCGTTTCTTTAGCTTTCTTCAACCTGTCGAGGGTCTTTGAAGGTGATTTCTCGAGTTGCTACAAAGACGACATTGCAAAATCAGACGGATGGAAAATTCGCTTTGTCAGAAATGATCTGCAGCTAACACCCACAGGACAGGAAATGAATTCCCGATGGCTGTGTGTTTTCCTTAGTAGTGCTGTGAAACCCCTAAAATAGATATTTTCCTTCCAACGAACACCTGCGTGAATGTAGGCGACATTCCGGGGAACTTTTTGACCCTAGTTTCAATAAACGAGCGACTTTCACCTGTCACTATCCAACTTCTAGCCTACGATCGCTTTTCAATTGCAATTTATCTCTTAAATGATTCCATGTTGTCATTTTAGCTGCAATCTTTGCGGCACGCACAATTTTGTAGTTTCAGAAAACTTTCACTTTTCAACTTCAAATTTCCCTTCCGTTTTTTAAAGAAAAAGGACCCTCTTCAGTATTAAACAGACTCTAGTCGCATAAATTGAAATCGTTTCCTAAATTACAGAATATAGCATCAATTTTGAAAATAATAATGGTAGATATTTCTATTTATTTAAAAATATTTATAGCTTATTTTTTGACGGCAGTATAATAAAAGAGGTTAAGTTTAATTAAAGAAACATATAATGAAGAAGATTCATTTGAACATGTATGTTATTAAATTTTTGTTATTAACCAAGTTGAATGTAATTTTGTGTTTCTATTTATGTGCAGTGGAAAACAAAAGTGTTCGTACACTTGCAATTTTCTAAATATTTGATGTTTTTGTCTAATGAAAATTAATATATCAGAATTGTAGTTTTTAGCGCGTTTTTCACGTAGTGGAACAAAAGCGCTATCAGGACGCAAATTTCGTATTCGTCTTCGCTCCATATTTTGTCGTACCCTTTTCTCAGCCAATAAGCAACCAATTGACCTTGGGTTTTCGGCATTGGGTCGCATTTGTGCCCTAGATGAGCCGAATCATATTTAAATTTTCCCATAGTTTTTCCGAATTTTCCTACAAATTTTCCTGAATTTAGCTAGTTTATAACAAAATTTTCTCAAATTTTACCTAGTAAATTTATTGTTTCAAAAAGTTTTTTTAAAAAAATCTACCTGTATTTTGGAGGAACTCTTCATGTGAAAAACGCGCTAAAATTACTTGGCCATGCCAATGATTGATATCTTGTATATCTGCGACTTGTTCTTAATGGTATAACATAACCAATTTTTAAAACATAATATAACTATTATTTAAAAAAAATTAATAAAAAGAAACTACAAAAAATTACACCACAAAAGTCTTTGTACATTTAAAAAAAATCTCAATATGGCTTTGAATAATAATATATTTTTTCTTAATTTAATACATAGTATGATATTTTTTAGAGTCTACAGCAGTGATTCCCAAAGTGGTCTATATAGACCCCCAGGGGTCTATGACGACCTGCAAGGGGTCTACGCCAGCGAAAAAATAATTTGGGTGTCCATGAGGTGTAAAAGGGGGTCTATAACAGTGGCTCTCATTAAACCAGAGATCCTGACTTTAATCCTTAAAAAAAAATTTGATCTTGTGGAAACCAGATTTTACAATTTAACATTTAGTTACTAAACTTAGTGAGGACAATTTGTGGTTGCTAGGTGACATTTTATTAAGACACAAGGACCATTTCAGTATTAATTTCCAGAATTAAAGAAATATAATATTGGACGTCACGAATTTTCTCAATTTGTCAATCCGCCAGGACATTTTAACATAAGTTTCAATATTTAAATAACATTTACTCAGATTTTAAAACCAGGTTTGGGATTTCTTTTTTTATAGCAATACCACAGAGTAGGCAATGAATTCATATAGTCACATTGAAAACAAATGTCATTTTACAATAGGAACTAATCAGAATAGGCCCTAACGATCTTAAAATAAAGCTCAGAAATGGATATAAGCAATTTTGGATTTTAAAAGACATTCCTGTTATTTGTCGCGAATTATGGAATATTATGAGAAAGTTTTAAATTGCTTTTCCTAGTGAAGGGAGTTTCAGTGTGTTTGCGAATCTCAAAAACAAAAAAAGAAGGGGGGGGGGGCTTGTGACTGGACGCTTACTAACAAATGAGATTTAGGGTGAAACCTGACTAGATTGAGAGACACGCACGCACGCACACTAAATATTGAAAATTTGTTATTGAAGCACCAGATTTATCCCTCTCATTAAAACGTTTTAATTCATTAACGCGCTATATTTCACTACAGTTAAAAATTTAATTCTTCTAAAGTAAGTAGAGTAACAGCTGTTAAAAAGACATTTAAGCTGATAAATTTGCAAAAATTCAATATTAGGTCAGCAGAGGTATACCAGAAACCGAAAAACATGGCAAGGGGTCTATGAGACATAAAAGTTTGGGAACCTCGGGTCTACAGTAAATTTTAAACGTTTTGGTGTAGGTTTCATGAGTCTTTTGTAATTTATGCATCGATGTTACTCCATTATTCCGTGATTATTGTTTTTACTTCACATTTTGCTTTTATCTGTCATGTTTTCTTTTTTTAAAATCAAATTCTCCCCAAATATCTTTACTAGGCTTAAATTAGGTGATTTAGGAGGTTTTACCACAATTTGGAGCAGTTATAGAGACACTAGCGGCGTACATCGAGAGCAGTGTGCTTGGTGTCATTATCTTGTTAACAAATGAAGTCATCTACAATATCCCAAATTTTGGTTGGATAATTTCAAAACTTTCTGTAAAGTATTTAAATAGAGCTCATGATTCCCAGTACCATAAAAAAAATAACAAATTACCTAACCCTGGAGCCTATTTACACCCCCACGCAAGAACAATTTCACCTCCATACTGAAGCATAGAGGTCGAAGGGTTCTTGTTCTAGCTAAATTCTTGGGATTAAGTTCCTCAGTTTTTTCTTCTACAATCTATTATACAGTCATCGGAACCAAAAATATTGAATTTTCTCTCATCTGAATCATTTTGCTTTTAATATTGAATTTTCTGAAATTTAATAATATTGTCTATCCTGTATTTTAAGAACTGCTTTCGTGAATTAAATACAGAACTCTTGAAGAACTGTTTAGTTCTTTAGAAATGACTAAGCATAAAATCCACGGATTACGATCTACTCAACACACTATCATATAATTTACCATGTCAAAGAAGCCCGAGGTGTTACACACGTCTATACCAAGGTGTTTGAGAATCTGAGATTATTCATTTAGCTGTGACGAATCATTGTATTATGTAATGGTGAGTAGTTTGAAAGAGATTGAGAGCATACCTTCCTCACCAAATTTTCATTAAATATTTTGAAAAAGCTATTTAGGAAAGGACATTGTTATTTTTGGGTATACTGAGCCCATTATCTACATTTTCTCTTTTGCATAACAAACGATATATGCAAGAAGCCTTACCGCTTTGATCGGTAAATAAGCGTAAAATTAATTTTAAACAGTTGTAAATAATATCCTGTTATCCTAATTTATCTAACGCAGTGGTCTTCAAACTGTGTTCCTCGGAACTCTAGGGCTCCAATAGTTACAATAAAAAATGAAAAGAAAATTATAAATGTGTATACAAAATGAATTTATTCACGTTCTGTATGAAGTTAGTACTACAAGTATCTAAATCTTACCCCTGTACTGAAAATGAAAGTTTGAAATACTTTTTGTTATACTTTTTAAACTTTTATTATAGTATAATAAAAGAATATTAAAATGCTCTTTTACATGACTGTGAATATTCTGTTGTTTACTATCCCAGGTTCTACGAAATAATTTTATACTCCTTAGTACAATGTTATGCAGAACTAAATAATTTTTTGTTGGAAAGCACTTTGTTGCACCTTTTTCATTAGTGGAACAAAACATCTGCAATAAAGAAGAGGGAACATCTTATGGATTTATCAACAGATTCAACGTTAAAATCCAAATTTAAACAAGAACAGCGCTTAAATTTTAGGCTACAAGTTCAGGAAAAATACATAGTATTGCTCACACAGCTTATGTAAATACACTTCAGAACAAGTTATTCAAGTGTAAAATATCCCTCAGCGTGACAATAGTAAAACACAATGAAAACAAATCAAACGCAGAACATGAAATGCGACAGCAGATAATTTCAATAGACCTGGACTTGGACAGTTTGTGTAAAAAAATGCAAGCACATACCCCAGTTATTCAATATAATGCACAGGTATGGGACACTCAGACAACAAATTAATATTATCAATATGTGAGTAGAAATTATACTAAAAATTACATTAAAATATATTTTTTATTAATAAATACAATCTCTTTTTAATGTCTTTATACAAGTAACTATAACATGTTCATCTACTTTAAATATTATTTTAAGATATATTCTTTTAAGTGTGTGTGGAATGGGTTCCCCAAAACACCTTATAGTTCTAAGGGTTCCATGAACTGAAAAAGTTTGAGTACCATTGCAAGAACTCAACCCCAAACGAGCTCATCTGATTTTTCATTTTGTGTCTCGATACTTCAGAAGTTACAATGTTTCCCGCTATCACCTTAGAAACTTATTAAAATAATGAGTCATCTGAAACAATATTTTCTCTCTGTGTTCATTGCAGATGCAACAGCTGCACCACCTGATCGGCTTGTTGCTGACTGACCTGAGCCGCGAGTCCCGCCAGAAGGTGATGACCATCTGTACAATGGACGTTCATGCCCGGGACGTCGTGTCCAGACTGGTGTCTCTGAGAGTGGAGGCGGAGTCCGACTTCGCGTGGCAGTCCCAGCTGAGGCATAGATGGGAGGAGGACTGCAGCGTTTACATTTGCGACGCGCGGTTCGACTACTGCCACGAGTACTTGGGCAACACGCCGCGATTGGTCGTCACACCATTGACCGATAGGTAAAGATCTCTTTGAGTTGACATTCTTTGGCACTGGCGTAGCTAGTCCCAAGTAGTATCAAAATTCCTGGGGCCTTTTTTGGGGAACTTTAACATTTTACGATGTTTTGCTTACACATTTTGGCGTCCCTTAACATTGATCCGGCGGTAGCCACGCCCCTGCTCCTTGGACTGGAAGAATACTCGTTTTTTCGGTTTTTACTCTCATATTCAGAATACTAAATATTAGAGTTGAAGAGAAAATTTGAGGCCTTAGTTTGTGCACCTTTGACCCCTTCTCTGGTTGTCCCTTTTTACCTTTTATAGCGAGATTATTAATGCTAGTGTTTTAAGGGGTATAGTTTGTCCATGGTGCTGAAATATTTCTCATCCGGGATTTTCTTTGTGGTGAAGATGAGGATTTTTCACTGAAGGCAGAAAATAATAACAGATATTGGCAAGGCAATGTGCAATGTGTTGCTTGAGAAGAAATGAAAATAGAAAGATAATCCAAAAAAGCCAATATTATCTCTGTCCCTATTGCAATGTAAGACTTAGCATTACACCCTGCTTCAAATGGCATGTACATATAATTAAATTATAATTAATTATATGTACATGAAACTTTAATTACATGTAATTATAATTTAAGTTTCAAAACGCTATAAAAAAGAACCACAGACCAGAATGACGTCTAATTTGTAAGGAATATTATTGAAGAAGGGGGTAAGCGAATGGCATAAGAAAAAATAGTTTAAAATTTAACAACAGATGGCGCTGTAAGCGTCAGAATATGTAAATGAAAATACCTGCCATGCGTCCGATTCATTTCAAATGTTATAAAAACGCCGGATGCATGACTTTTCCTCATTTCACGTCTGAGAATTTCGGCATAACTGTCGCATTGAAGGACCACCCTCTGCTTGTAAAACTTTTTTACAAGAACAATGACTGTGCATCGATGAATCTGCAGAAGTTTCGGACACTCAAGAATACGAAAAAAGGCGTCAATCTGGTGACTGGCCAGGGTCTAAAGAAAATGATTCGAAAATTCGAAGAGGCAGTCCCTTTTCATGTGCAATCTGGTAGAGGATGGAAAAGAGTTAATTCGACTGCAGTTGAAGAAGTGGCTACAGCAGTGCAGGAGGAGTCGAGAGTTGATTTGTAACCATGCAGTGATCGGGGAATTGCCCGAACAATGGACAGACCTGTGAGTATGGTGCATAAAATTATACAAAACATCCTCATTGGTATCCATATAAAATTAGCCATGTGCAGGAGTTGTTTCCTTCTGTCCTGCCAGCAAGAGAGACTTTTGTTTTAAATTTTTTTGCTCACATGGATGCGGATAACGAATGGCTGTGGAAAATTTTGGGGTCATACAAAGACCATTTCTGTTTGATAGGATATGCGAATACACAAAATTGCCGAATATGGGCAACAGAGAATCCACTCGCATCTCAAACAGTATCAGTTCATCCTGAAAAGGTCACTGTGGGGTGCTGGTTTAAGGCAACATTTATCATAGGGACATACTTTTTTAAGGAGACGGGTGATTTTGGTCCTGTTACCGTTACCATCATTGGTCAGAGCTGTGAATGTCTTTTGGGCAACCATCTCTTCCAGAGCTTCAACAGCGTGGTTGTGGGGATGGGATAATTTTCATGCAAGATGGTGCTCTCCCGCACATTGTGGTTCCAGTGAAGCAGCTGCTGAAAGAGAATTTTAGAAATACTCCTATTTATCAGCCACCGTTTCCCTACAGCCTGGCCTTCCCGAGCACCTGATTTTAATCCGTATGACTTCTGGCTGTGGGGTTTTCAGAAAGATGTTGTGTTTAGTGTTCCGATTGCACACTTAACTGAATTGAAGTCACGCATTGCGTAACACAGTTTGAATGTGACCAATGAGACACTTCAATAAGTTGTGGAATATGCTGTTTCTCGATTTAAACTTGTTGCATACAACGATCGACAGCATATTGAACATGTTTTGCGCCAGTCTCGCGCAACTTAAAAACCGATTTGAGGGATTTTTTAATGCTGTTTTTGGCCTCAGAACAGTTAAAAACAGATTTGATGGACACTTTTTGTTCGATTTTTGGCCTCGGGGCAGTTAAAAACCGATTTTTCCCATCCGATGTGATATGATCTTGCCGCGTTGGACGGGCTTACGTAACTAACAGTATCAGATCTGAATAGTCATGCACACTGAACAGCACATTTGATTTAACGTGTAACTTACACTTTAGCTGTTGTTTTACGATTCACTATCATTTCCACTCGAATCCTTTTTAATTATGATGCGTATAGCGCCATCTGTTGCTAAAATTTTGATTTACTTTTATTCTTATGCCATACGCTTTCCACCTTCTTCAATAATCATTCTGATCAGTGGTTATTTTCTCTATAGCGTACTCAAACTTTAAACATTAATTATAATCACTGTGTGTATGAACCACACACACAAAATCCTCAACCTTTCGAGGTGTTAAGTGTTTTTTTTAAATGTTCGCTTGTAAAGATAGTTTTTTTTATCGTCTAAATCTGATTCATTCCATCCCATTTAGTTTTAGAAAACATTGCACTAACGAGTATAAAATTATTTTGCCGAGCACAGGATCGTAAGCAACAGAATATTTACAATCTGCGTAGTACATATATGGAAAAACAATTTAATATCCTTTTTTACATTATAACAAAAATAGCAGGTAATTACTAAAAAGAGTCTGTCTGTTTCCGAATCTATTTCCCCCATCGGACATAGAAGCCGGGTCCGGAACAGAGCTTTAGGTATTTGCAACCATACTAACTTCATTGAAAACATGAATCTATTTTGCATGCACAGGAACATGCATCATAGAGACAAACTTTAAGGGGAAGTAGGAGACATCACAAGGATTCAGATTTGCATGGAAAATGATGGTCGGAAACGTCTTCGTTAGGTGCTAAGTAGCGTTGTTCACACGAGCATTGAAGAAAAAGAACTGTATTACCACAGTCATTGGAGCTGCCATTGCTCACAGAGGAGCGTGGAACGTTTTACAAACATCGAGCGAGCTGATATGCTACTGATTTACGGATTGGGAGAAGGAAATGCTGGAGCAGCAAAAAGATTATATCTTGAAAAATACCCACAGAGAGATGTACGGGACCACCGGATGTTTGCTAATTTTCATCATAATTTGTGTGAATATGGATCATTACGAGGTAATAGGCGTAGTGAGGGAGAGCCACGAGTGACTCGAATTCCCAGCACGGTACTCGGAAATGGTATCCAACACATTTTGTTCCATGCATGAAACAAAGCGTCTTCAATACCGTAGCCCGTTGGATTGCGTACCATTACCTCGTAATGATCCACATTCACACAATTGTGATGGAAATTAGTATAAATCTGGTGGTGTAGCACATCTCTCTGTGGGTCATGATACCATCTTTCAGCAGTTTGTGCATTTCCTTCTGCCAATTGGGTGCATATCTACTCGCTCGGTGTTCGTACAACGTTCCATACTCCTATGCAGGAGATAGCAACTCAAATGACTGTGGTAATGCAGGTCTGTTTCCGTAAATGCTCTTGTGAACAACGTCACCTCTATCATCGAACGAAGACGTTTTCGATTATGGGTTGCTGTGCAAACCTGAATCCTTGTGATGTCCCTTACCTTCCTATAAAGTTTGTCCCAAGGGTCATGGGGCACCCTGTATATTTATAGAGTTTTTATTTTGACTCGTGGAACCCCTGGGTATGACGAGATTCCCAGGGTTCCCTGGAACATGGTTTGAGGACCACTGCACTAGAGGAAAGATTACATAAAATTTATACATCGAAGAAATATTAAGTGAGGCAATCGAATCTATCCACAGGTGTTTCATCACTTTGACTCAATCTCTGAAGCTCATGATGGGCGGCGCGCCGACGGGTCCAGCCGGGACTGGAAAGACGGAGACCGTTAAGGATCTGGGACGAGCCCTGGGCACCTTGGTGTACGTATTCAACTGTTCCGAACAGATGGACTACAGATCGTGCGCCAACATCTACAAGGGGCTGGCACAAACTGGAGCCTGGGGGTGCTTCGACGAATTTAACAGGATCTCAGTGGAGGTCTTATCCGTCGTCGCTGTACAGGTACTCTCTTAACTCATGCTAAAAAGAACTGTTTCTTTAAAAAATGCATCTTTGGAGATTTTCGGTATTATCACAACTATGCCCACTTTTAAGACAGCTCATCAACCCCGATCTTGCAATTGTCGTAGACTCTAAATTGGCAATCCTGTGCTACGTTTCATATTACTTTACTTTCTGCCATTCGAAGAAAAACCGTTCGTTGATATGGAAAGCTTGAATACTAAAAGGCGAATTTGGGATTTACCAAATTCATAAAAAAAATTGATAATAATAATATAAATTTCAGTAGCGCTACAGCCAGCGACAGGCCAAGTCTACTCTGCTCATCTCAGTTTTCGTGACTTTGGGAACTAAGGTGATGACCAGATGTCCCGGTCAGGTGGTCAGTCTGATCTCTATAAAGGAATAAGTAAGAATTGTTTGTTATCCGGGGACTTCAATGCAAGGTCAGTTGTTTGGGGTTATAAGAGCACTGACAGGAGGGGGGATATCTTGACTGATTTCTTGCTCTCCAACAATTTACACCTTTGCAATATTCCAGGGCTGGGGCCAACGTTTCATGGTCCAAGGTCTGCAGTTGGAAACTCCGATCTCACCATCACATCTTGTGACCTTACTTCCTTTGTTGAGCATTGGGAAATTCTTTCAACCGAATCTCTTAGCGACCATAGCTTTATCAGTGTCCATCTCCGGTGTGATCTAACCTTTTCTGACTTTGTCTTTAAAACCAAATATGGCATGAATAAATTTATTTCTAATTTTCGCAAACACTATAACCTTCTTAATTCTTTCTTAACTAACATTTCCTCAATTGGACAACTGGACGATTTTGCTTGCTTATTAATAAACACTACAAAAGCCTCTGCCTTCTCAACTCTTAGAAAGCGCCGGGTCTTAAGCACTCCTTCTTTTAAACGGTGGAACAATTCTCTAAGAATCCAGCGAAATCAACTTAACGCATACAAGCGTAGGATTGTTTCCCTCACAAAACATGGCCTGCCGGTCGACGAGGTTGCTTCCATGCACTCCAGGTATAAGGCCCTTCGGGCCTACTATAAAAAATTAATAATTGACACCAAAAATAAGGCTTGGGAATCCTTCTGTTCAACTAATTCTAATAATTTTGGGTTTACATTTAAAGCAGCTTTCGGAAAGTTAACCTGTCCTACTAATCTTCATCAGATTTCGACTGGTGACCCTGCCTCTATCTTCCAAAGTAAGATTAGCCTTCTTCTTGATTCTCATTTTCCTTCAGGATCTCCTTCTATTCCCCCTGTCTTCAATAACAGCTCTCCTCCTTCTGGCCTGAGACCTTGTGAAGTTGACGTCGTTTTCCGAAAGCTCCGGGGAGGTAAAGTCCCGGGTATTGATCTCATTGACTACACTATTTGGAAAGCTCTTTATAATTCTTTCCCCAACTTGCTTTTCCGTTTCTTTAACCTCTGCATCCAATTTAGCCACTTCCCCTCCATTTTTAAGGACACTAAAATTAAATTTCTTCTAAAGCCTGGGCGTGACCCATCGTCTGCTCTCTCCTATCGTCCCATTTGTTTTTTGTCCACTCTTGGCAACATTTTAGAAAGAATTTTTCTTAATAGGTTTCTTCTCTGGATGTCTGAGAATAAAATTCTCCATGGGTCTCAGTTTGGTTTTAGGGAAAACCGCAGTTGCCTTGAGGCTGTTGACAATTTAGTGCATCACATTAAAAATACACGGGTGCATAAGCATACTGCTTCCACGTTTATCGATATCAAATCTGCTTTTGACAACGTGGATTGGTCGACTCTCTTCAATATTTTTCATTCATTCCATATTCCCCTTCACTTTCAGAAATTCATTCACTCTTACCTCACTAACAGGGTAATTATTTGGGCTGATAATTCTTTTACAATTAAAAA